>WEKX01016318.1:0-15961 GCA_013390025.1 Pitta sordida | reverse complement strand
GCCATTCCTGGAGATGTTTAAGACAAGACGCTATGAAGAGCTGAATGACATGGTCTAGCTGGTGGGGAGTTGGGCTACATGATCCTCAGGGTCCCTTCCAACTCAGAATAACCTGTAAACCTCTGATTTCTGTTAGGTGTCATAAATGTAAGGTGTGAGGTTTCAGTATTTTTAAAAAGTTTCATATATTGGTGGTACTGGAAGTGGGTTGAGTGATCAGTTTCAGTTTTTGGTTTAATTGTTCATTGCTCATTGTATTTCTGTGTAGAAAAAATCCCTAACTTTCAGTTCAAGTTATTATAATGTGCTGCTTCCTCTCACTGCAGTTATGAAAAAGACAAATACAATCCAACTTTAGGAGTCATCTGTTTTCTGTCCATATCAAAATACAGAACTTACTCTTTTCATAAGGAAAACAGAAAAAGATACACTGATTTCAGTGTACATGCTATACACTGACCTGCAAGTTTCACAAACACATTACTTATTAGATGCATTACTAATAATGACAAAACTTAAAGAAGAATTAATTTTGATACCAATGCTTCCAGAACTATCTTTTGCCTCCTGACACGACTTGGCCATATTTTTACTTGCCTAGGCAAAAGCATAGATATTTTGAATATTAAAATTAATATATTATCAAGTAAAGTAATTGTTAACTCCACTGCTTTGATGCAATTTTTCCTGATTTATGGTAGTGACTGCTAAAAGATTCAGGTTTTACCCTTTGATAGTGCTTTAATGTCAAAGACATTTTCTTTCTGTCCCTCATGTTATATTTTTACACTTTCTCATGCTGCTGTCTTTTTCAGGATCTTATTTCACAAACTGCCTCTCGCAGCATGTTGCTGAGCTGGGCGAAGATATTTTCATCACCATGTCTGCACCTAATGTCCTGAAGTCATAGGAGATTGAAACGAAAGTTGTGAGATAATTGCTCTGACCTATTTACTACAGCCTCCTACTCACTGCAATACTTCTGAAGCAGTGTTGTCTGTAGCCTGAAATAACAAAAAAGAGAGGGACTCATTACAGTGAGTAGTTTCAAAACCATAGAAAGAATAGTCATTCCCTAAAATATGAAAATTAGTCATGATATAACGTGAACTAGTGAAGCCTATATATTCATACAGAAAAGGGTATTTATTATTTAATTATACCTTGTTAACTTTCTGCCATCTCATTAGAGAAATGACTTCTTTCTATAAATTAGTCTTCTCTTGAACATGCACATGTCCTAGTGGAGATACAGTGAAGTTCAGAATCCTGTATAGTGGTTCTCTTGTTGGTTAATGTGGTGGTTTGACCCTGGATGCATGCTAGATATTCACCAACAGCTCTCTCACTTCATCCCCCACCCCATACAAACAGGGGGAGAGAGGAAAAGAAAAAAACCCAAAGGGTTTTGTTACAGCAGGAATGAGGACGATTAAAAATCTTTTACTGTCACAGGCAAAACAAAACTACAAAGTGGGGATGTAAGGAATTTATTTCTAACAAGATCAGAGCTTAAAGTGAGAAGTATCAACTTAAAGGAAAATTTCTCCCCCACCCCTCCATCTCTTACAACAGATACCACATTCCTCCTTTCCTCCAGTAGGCAGAGGGGGACAGGAGTAGGAGAAAACCAGGCAGTTAGTGTTTCTCTGTCACTGCTCAGGGGAGGAGGCCATTCCCTGCATTCCATGAGATCCCTCTCACAGGAAAAAGTCTTTCACAACCCTCTCCAGTATAAGTCCAATCCCACGGGCAGCAGATCTTCCAAACACTCCTGCCCATGAGTGACTCCACAGGGTGCAGTCCTTCGGCACTGGCTGCTTCAGCACAGATCCCATCCCAAGACACAGATCCTTCCAGGTAGAGTTCTACTCCAGCGTGGACTCTCCTTTTCATGGGCCACATGTCTCTCCCAGGACCCTGCTCTGATATGGGCTCCAATGAGTTGCAGCCTTCCTCCAGCATCCACCTCCTCCAGCATGGGCTCCCGTCTCCATGGGCTACAGGTGGATTTCTGCATCCCTGTGATCTTTCAGTGGGCTACAAGGGAACAACCTGCTTCACCATGGGCATCACCACGGGCTGTAGAGAGATGCCTGGAACACATCTTTTCATTCAGCCCTGACCTTAGTGCCTGCATATGCTGTTACAGAGTTGGACTCAATGATCCTTGTGAGTCCCTTCCAACTCAGAGTATTCTGTGATTCTATGATCTTCTCACTGCTCTTCTCTGGTAGCCATGTTTGTCTTCCTNGACAGAGAAACACTAACTGCCTGGTTTTCTCCTACTCCTGTCCCCCTCTGCCTACTGGAGGAAAGGGGGAATGTGGTATCTGTTGTAAGAGATGGAGGGGTGGGGGAAAAATTTTCCTTTAAGTTGATACTTCTCACTTTAAGCTCTGATCTTGTTAGAAATAAATTCCTTACCTCTCCACTTTGTAGTTTTGGTTTGCCTGTGACAGTAAAATATTTTTTAATAGTCCTCATTCCTGCTATAACAAAATCCTTTGGGTTTTTTTTCTTTTCCTCTCTCCCCCTGTTTGTATGAGAGAGGAGGGGCGAGGGGGGAATCAGGTGATAGAGTGGCTGTTGGTGAATCCCTGGCATCCAGCCAGGGCCAAAAAACTGCACTCTTGTTCTAACTTTTTTTCCCTTCTTAAATATGTTATCACAGAGGCATCTTTATCTCTCTTAATTGGCTTGGCCTTGGCCAGCAGTGGGTCCAGCCAGGAGCTGTCTGGCATTAGCTCTGTCGGTTATGAGTGAGGCTTCCAGCAACTTCTCAAAGAAAAGCCTCCTTCATAGCCCTCCTGCTACCAGAAACCCAGCCACAGAAATAACCCAATACAATTAACCCATACAAGTTGTAAAGGGTCTAATGAAAAGAATGAGTAATGAAGATATTCTCAAAATTATTTTTTTAAAATATTTTTATATTTAATAGCATTTTGAATGCAACATATGGCAATGTGGTCATATTCACTCCATTTTAACTTGAACTAACTCTTGTACTTAAAAATTTAGTGTGGTAGTTTCTCAAAAAACTTGGTGTCATATAAAAAAAACATATGTCCTTATTTTATGAGATTCCAACCAAGAAAGAAACAAGCAAAATATCCTTTGTTTTCTAGGATGTCAGACTACATTAGATGTGATGTCTGTTTTTCTTTATTACACAGGAATGTATGCCTTCAGTTGTCTTTGAGAGGGGAGTTAAGAAAGGGGAACAGACTATATAGAGAACTTAGCAATGAGCAGGGCTTGTTGTGAGTGGAAATCAATATAAATGCAATATGAAACAAGGCACACATTGGTTCTTTGGCAGAGGTCAACTATAGACTGGCAAATCAGACAAGAAACAGGATGAGCCGTTTCTCTAACGGCTATTTCTAACAAAAGTGGTAGAATTGTTTTCTGAGCAGTGAAAAAGGTACAGCTTGATTTCCTACAGCTTGCTATACTGTGCATCAATGACAGAACAAATTATATTCCCTTGACATATGTCACATATCTATTTTTCCTTGCAGTTATTTCCCACACTTCCCCACATTTTTTGCTTCTGACCTTATCATGCTTCTTAGGATACTTCAGACTCACTCATTCAATCATTAATTACTGGTTACATAAGAAGTGTGTGTGGGGATTTTTTGTTTCTAACAAGCCAAATAGAACAGATAATTAATGAGCTGAAGCTATTCTTAGGCTGTAAATATATGAGATTTCACAGAATCACACAGAATCGCAGAATATTCCAAGTTGGAAGGGACCCACAAGGACCATCTAGTCCAACTCCCAAGCAAACACCCACACAGGGATTGAACTCACAGCCCCGGAGCCATGGGCACCATGCTCTGTCCATTTGAGCCTATCCATTATCTCAGTGACCATGTCACTGAGTTCCTCATCCAGTCTTAAACACCTTTCGTTTCCTGCCACCTGGCTGATGAAACACAAAATAAATAGTCTTTGAGAGTTCCACTCTTCATAAATTTTACTGAAATCAATCAATCAATAAATCAATCTATCTGTTTTGAAAAATATTGTGAAACAGATGGTAAACAGATGAACATATAGATAAGTCATGTAAGCTTCATTTAATTAAGGAATTTGCTAAAATATAATTTATCTTAATAGATTTTAAGGAAGCCAGTAAATACAGGTACAGTAAGCCCCTGTATAGCCACAGTTTCAATTAATTGCGGATTATTTTTCAGTGAGTTGTGGGTCCTCGTTACATGAATATCACAGAATCACAGAATCCCAGAATACTATGAGTTGGAAGGGATCCACAAGGATCATCTAGTCCAACTCTCCATCTAACGCCCGTACAGAGATCGAACGCACATCCCAGGGTGGTAAACATAAACCTAGTTCCCACACAGGCTAACAGGCCACTCCGAGCCAGAAGGGACCCACAGGAGCATCCAGCCCTACACCCCCCAGCTAGACCATGTCACTAAGCTCCTCATCAAATCTTCTCTTAAACACCTCCAGGGACTGCGACTCCACCACCTGCCTGGGCAGTCCATTCCAATGAGCGATCACTCTCTCTGTGAAAAACTGCTTCCTAACATTAAGTTTAAACCTCCCCTGCTGTAGCTTGAGGCCATGCCCTCTCGTTCTGGTGTCGTCAGCCTGAAAGAAGAGGTCCACACCCACCTGGTGGCAACCTCCCCGCAGGTAGTTGTAAACAGCAATGAGGTCACCTCTGAGCCTCCTCTTCTCCAGGCTGAACAGCCCCAGTTCCCATAGTTGCTCCCCATAGGGCTTGTCCTCCAGTCCTTTCACCATCCTTGTCTCCCTTCTCTGGACCCTCTCAATGAACTCATAAATAAGTAAATTATCCCTGCTCACACTCTCCCGCCCTGCAGTCCCCGAGTGCCCTCCATTTTTACTGCTTAAGGGGAAGTGAAGCCTCTAGCATTGTCGTGTATCCAGGACCACTGCCAGAGTGTTTATGGGTGGGTTCTGCATAGTCAGCACGACCCTCCGGGATGTTTGCATGACTGGAATTGTTCTCTGCCATGCTGCAGGAGGGTGTTGGTATTGTGTGTGTTCTGTGTGTGAGAGCAGGAGCAGGAGGCACCTTCCCACCATCCCCAGGATCCCTGTGATTCCTCCCACAGCACCCTTTGTTGCCAGGGAGGCAAAGAGAAGGGCAGTCCTGTGGCTCCTGCTTCCCACACCTGTGGGGCAGCTCCCATGCTCTCTCCACAATATCCCAGTGGCTGAGACTGCAGGGGTCCCCAGGAACTGCCTGCACTGCCCTGTCCCCAGTGTCCAATGCTGATCCTGAAAAGAAAGGCAGGTTGGCTGCATGAAAAACTTCAAAAACCAAACAAATGAAAATATCTGCTTCTTTACAATCAGTGTGGTGCAAGTTTATATAAGCGTGTGGCAGCTGCTGGAGGACTGGCTCCTCCCAGTGCAGGAGGGAAGCCACAGCAGCCCTGGTGCTGTGCGGGGACGGGATGGGTGATCGAGTTCTTACTGTTCACTCTGCTTGGAGGGTACATTGCAGCCTGCTTGCGCCACATCCCATGTGACTGTGTGCACTTTGGGGCCTCTTCCTGACCCTTACATCCCCTTCTCCATAATAGCATTTGGTTTCCTCCAAAGTGCTGTGTGCTGACCTGGATGACCTGTGAGAGTGGGCCACACAGGGCAGATTGTGGTGCCTGGGCAGTGGGGGCTGCCCAAGCTGTGCTGTGCCACTGCCCCTTGGATTCCCCCACCCCACCACTCTCCTTCCTGTGGCCAGCAGCCCGTCTTGATCCTTGTGTGTATGGTGGGGCTAAGGCTGTCTGGAGATAGCCCCAGCTTCTAGCTGCATCGGGTGGCTTTGCTCAATGTCCCCCTCAGTTGGGGTGGGCAAGCATCAGACCCTGCAGAGGGGCAGACAAAGTGCGGCTGGGGCCCTGCACAGGGAGAGGCTGCCTCTGCAGGCTGGGTGGCACTGCAGTACAGCACAGGGTGGGAGCAGGGATAGCTAGTTCTGTTGCATTGCTGGGAAAAATAAAAACCACCACCAAACAAAACTATTCCCCCAAAACTCCCAAACAAAATAGGCAACCAAACAAACAAACAGGGATCGACACATATCATGAGCACAGTGGGCACTGTGGAAGCTGCGTTCTGCTCTGCTGGTACCCTGGGAAGCACTCATTACATGCACTACCTCAGCCCACACGTTTAAAGTGGAGTCTCAAAGACTCCAGGGAGTGTGGATGTAACTGGGACTGGGAGCTGCCATGGGCATGGCAGCAGTCTCGCTGTTCCCAGCTGTTCCCAGGCAGCAGGCCTACACGAGTGTTCCAGGGAAAGGACTGTGATAGGCAGCAAGCTCTTTTCCAGCAGGGGAGTGGGGATCAAAACTTCCACACATAGTTAAACACACCACATCACACCACACAGTAGAACTAAGGGGAGTGAAAGTTTTTTGTAGGCATTGAATAAAAACAAGCACTTGCCTCCCCTGGCAACAGAACAGCCTGGCTGTGTTACTGAGGCAACACAACTGCCAGCTGTATCCACTGGCAGCGGCAGCACTGGCTCTGTAATCCTACCTAATCAGTGGTAACCCTAATGTGGGCCCTGGCATGGCTATGGCAGCTGCTGCTCACACTCGCCTGTCCCAGGAGGATGAGGGTCAGGGCTGGTGGGGCATAACTCACCCGAGCCCCTGCCACAGGACACTTCTCCTCCACAGTGTAGCCCACAGCTTGAGTTCCCACCGCTTGTGGAGGGGGAGAATGGGCTGCCGAATTCCCTCCCTGAGCCCCCGGGGTTCAAACACAGTTTGCCTTTTTTGCCAAATCCCCCATCAGTCGCCATATTGGGGCAGGCAAATCTGCAAATCTGCCTGGTACAATGTGAAAAGAGTTTATGATTTCTCTGCATTCCACCTGGAGGCACGTATAGCACCATGCTGGGTCCTTAGCCGCCCACCACCGCTCAGAAGTTTGATAGAGCCCCGCTGTTGGTGAGAAGCCCAGTGCCGCCACTGCTGCTGTGGCAGCAGAAGCCCAAGATTTGTCATAGGGGTGTGCAGCGTGGGTGCAGAGAGTCCCCCCCCAATTCCTCAGGACTCCCCTACTGGCAAGGGGCAAAAGGAACTTGCTTAGCTTTCCTGAGGTGCTACAGAGCACACGGCACTCCCGGGACCGCTCCCTAGAGCTCATTACTGGAGGGGGCATGGTTATGAATGGGGCCTAATTGAATATTCAAGGGTTTACTATCTTGGTGAATTTCATGGCTCACACAGCCTGCCTGGACCTGTCCCACCGTGAGAACCAGGGGTTCACTGTAGTTTCATTTTTGTGCCTTGTGTAATACCATTACAAATGATATATAATTATTAAAGCAATCAACTGAACTGATTTATTTAAGACCAACGAAAGTCTCATACCTGTCTAGGTATGAATACATGTCCTCTGATCTCTCTTGCTATGTGAAGAAATGTTGGTTTTAAACACAGATATTTCTATATTTTTTTTAAAAATCCTCTAAGAATCAGTAGGGTTATATAAACTCTGAACATTAGAGATATCTAGGGAAGTAGTATTAACAGTTGGGAAGTTTGGGGAAACTTTTAATTAAGAACTGTAAGAAAAATACTGTTCTGAAATCTGTTCTTTGACTACTGAGAAAGAAATAGAATGAGGCATAAAAATAAGAATTTTCACAAAAACCTCAAATCAGAGACTTGAAACTACGAGGAGAACAAGGTTCTCTTCTGTCTTGCTTTAGGACAAATGCTGAGGTGGAGACTCCAACAAATTAGTTCCCTTCCTTTTTTAAAAACCTCAATCGTTTCACAGAATCACAGAATATTCTGAGTTGGAAGGGACCCACAAGGATCATCCCATCCAACTCCCAAGTGAATGCCGATACGGGGATTGAACCCACAAGCCTGGTGCCATGAAGACCATGTTTTTTCTATCTGAGTTAATCTCAGGGTCGCATTATCTTCGTTTTAGGTTTTTTTCAGCAATACAGAGAGACAAAATGCAAGGAAGTATAAGTGAAAATAACAGTTTGTTTCAAAGAAATGAAGCACCGACAACACCACAAACAGAACAATTCAAATCAGCAACAGACAGAGACTGCNAACCTCCCTGGACCGACTGACCACGCTGTTCCTGATGCAGGCCAGGATGCCATTGGCCTTCTTAGCCACCTGGGCACACTGCTGGCTCATATTGAGTTTCCTATCGATCAGTACACCTAAGTCTCTCTCCACTTCACTAGTCTCGAGCCACTCCTCCCCCAGCCGATAGCGGTGCATGGGGTTGTTATGGCCGAAGTGAAGAACCCGGTCTCACTCCCTTCTGTACACAGGCAAAAATGGTAACTGACACGTGGTCTCCCTTCCCCTGCCTCCGGAGAACAAAGAAAAAGTACTGGGACAAAAAGTTTAAAAAAAAATCCTCATTCCTGGCTTTGCTGAGCTGCCCTCTGCATAGCTACACTGGGGTTTGGGCTCTGTGCAGCTTGGCTGAGCTTGGTTCTCCATGGACTCTGCTCCTGTGAAATGGCATGGAGGCCTCAGAATTAGTTTTACCTTGATTTCTCTCTGGCTGCAGCAGAGGCATCCCAGGGCAGCTCCCTTTCAAGCTGTCTCCAGTAGGCATAAGCAAGTGTACTGCTGGATCCCATGGTTTATGTGTCTCTCTCTGTGCCAGTCCAAGCAAAAATGTGGTCCCAAAAGGAAAGAGTTCAGTTTCCACCCTAGCCTACTAGTACATGCTCCTCCCTGCCTCTTCGACCCAGTTGTGGTGAGGGATTTCTTCTAAAGGAACAGTTTCTCCTAAACAATGTTTGAAAAAGGTGATAGAAAACAAAACCTTCTTTAACCATAACACCTTCTAAAGAAATGTTACTTATCAAAACTGCCCTGGATTAACCCTCCACTTCTCCCTTGTGCATAGGTAGACTGGAACCATGTTTTCCTATAAGCCTGGGATTCCTTGTGGCAAGACTAGCTATATTCTGAACATATTTACCTATATCCACTAATGAAAGAGAGACCTACTTCCACCATGACTACAAGTTTAGACAGCCTACATAAATTCTGTTCTACTTTTAGCAATTAGTGAATCAGATGGCACCTGAGGCATAATGTTAAGAATACTAACAACTCAAAATACCAGGAGTAGCAGTTACTGAATAATGAGCAGAATATTTTAACTGTACATGATTTACACAAATTGATAAAATGGATTTTGGTGTATATAATTTCACTGGATTCATATAGCTATTAATTCATATATGTTAATTATCTAGAAATATTGCTGTGACTTCACTTTCACGCCAGGGGAGGTTTAGACTGGATGCTAGGAAGAGCTTTTTCACAGAGAGCGTGATCTCTCAGTGGAATGGTCTGCCCAGAGAGGTGGTAGAGTCACCATCCCTGGAGGTGTTTAAGAAAAGACTGGATGAGGAACTCAGTGACACAATCTAGACGATGCGAGGCTCGGCTGGATGGAATGTGGTGCCCATGGTTGTAGGTTGGATCCCTGGGAGGGCATTTGCTTGGGAGTTGGACTAGATGATCCTTGGGGTCCTTTCCAACTTGGAATAACCTATGAACCTGTGAAAGTAGTTCATCCAAGCAGAGCTATTCCACTTTGTCAATTAATACATCATCATACGATACTGTAACTAAAAGAGTAAAGAAGATTTTTTGATTATAAATGTAAGAGTGTCAGATAGTTATAGAGAGAGGATCAGTTACCTACATATACCTATGGAGGTTATTAGTCCATTATAACATTTCTGGAGTGCTTGTGTTTGTTCAATAACTCACTACAGTCAGGCTCCTATAGCATGGGACTGTGGTCTTATTCAGGTGCCATGAAGCCCGCCTTCTGCATTTATTGGCAGCTCATTAATATGCAAATTTGCCCCACACCCTCAGATGGCTCTCCAGCACTGTTTCGGCATTGTGTTGCTGTGTATCAATTGCTGCTGTGGCTGTGTCGGGGGTGTGGGGAAGCGGTGGAGCTGCCCCTGCTACCATGGCCTGGACAGGGCAAGTAGCAGAGCTGCCCCCACCGCGGCAGCGGGTTAATTTGCATATTCATGACCACCTAATTGAGTATTCATACATGCAAGGTTGTGCATGCGCTGTTGTGAAAAGGCGCTTCCTTAATCGCTCAAAAATCATGCCTGCTGCTAAGATGTGAAGCCATGATAAGGGGGGTGTGAAGTGAAAGAGGGTCGACTGTATTTGTTTTTTAATGTAACAAATGCTCCAATACAAATGTCACATGCAAAATTCACTAAATAAAATAACTTCTTTTGTGCCACTTAAAATTTCAATGATCAGAGAATACACAAGTGAGTATGATTAAGGAGAAACAATAATAGTGTTCAAAGACAGTAAATAATCATCACATTAAATAAAAATTTATAATCATTTCTATGCAAGCAGATAATTTGTTGCACACGTAGTTTTAACAAATATAAGACAGGAATATGACTGAACAAGTATTAAAGTGAAAGAAGACTACGATCAAAGGGGATTACAGTCATGTTCCTGGACACTTATGTGATGATGCAAAGGTTTTAGTATCAGAATATTCTTAAAGGATATGCACCTATAGATAATATTCTGGTGGGTTGCTGAAAAAATGAGAAGCAAGGGAGCACTATTATAAACTTTCAAGAAAAGAAAAATGCGGCTGATCTATAGTAGTTATCTGTCTTATGATCTTCAAGTATTTCAGTCTTATATCCAATACTAGAAAGAAAATTTCCATTAAGCAGCTCTGTATTGATATCTACTGTAAAATGCTTTTTCCCTTCTGTGAATGAGGTAGAATGGCTGAACAGAATGGAAATAGATGAGCAGAAATGTCAGAAAAACCTGACTAAGCAGTATATATAATCCTTTGCAGGTGAAGCTTTTGTGTAGAGTACATTAGTGCATTAAATATGCTTTTATAATTTTTTATGCATTATTTAATTATCAACATAGACTCTCTATCTGAACTAGTGATTCAATTTAAAATAAACAAACAAGCAACCAAAGCCTTCAAAATTACACCAAAAACTGTCTCTTCACAGCTCAGCCATTACTTACATAGTTCACTGTTCTATTGTTCTCATCAAATACAACGTCTGTAATATTTTCAGTTAATTTTTTTGCTGGATATTGAAGTAGAAAAGTTCAACAGTAAATGTTGCATATTATAAAAAAGCATAAGCCATAAAGTCACCAGCTATAAAACATGACATTAAGCATCTTTTACATCACTGTGTGCTCAGCAAAAAACAGTCTGTAGCAAATGTTTCTAGAGTTATTAACTTACTGCGTGAAAAAATTGGCTCATTGAGTTTAAGACCAAAAAAACAGAACAATTCTCTGTATGATAATCAGATGGAAACTACTAGATACATTGGTCCTTAAGAGATCAAAAAGAGAGTTCCAAAGGAAAAGCAGTACACTGACTTCCAAAATTGAAGTGATACCATTTGAAGGGGCAAAATTCCAAGCAAGGTTTTATTAAACAAGAGATAGCAACAGTTTCATTAGTATCTGTGTTCATCTGGATGGAAGGTAATTTTAATGGTTGTGAGGGTTTATTGGACTCTGTTGATTTAAACACACTGACAGTACAGGAAAAAAGAAGCTGATTATAGCTGTGACACATTTAAAATGTGATGAATTCTCAAGATGCTGAAGGAAACGAAAGGTAAGAAGCTGAGGGACATTGGATGAGCTATACAACATAATGGTTTTGTTCGTGGGTACAGTAAAACTCTAAATTTATGAACAATTTATTAATAAATAAATACATTCCTAAAATTAATAAAATATGATGTAACCATTTTACAACATTACTATTGTCATGTTCCATCATGATATAGGGAAGCTGGCCAGTTGTTTAGGACTGTTATCAGAAAGGCCAAGGCACAGCTGGAAGTAAACTTGGCAAGGCATGCAAAGATAATAAGGACTTCTATTGCAGGTATGTCAGCCAGAAAAGGAAGGGAAGCCCCCACAAGGCAGAGACAGAGGAAGTAAAGTCCCTCCCACTGTAAAAGAAGATCAAGTTCATGACCACTCGAAGAAGCTGAACACACATAAGCCTATGGGACATTTTAAAGCACTCCAGGTGCACTTTGCCCTTGCATAGGTGTCCAATACCATTTGAAATACTCTAAGCCTTCTGCCATGGTAGTTCTCAAGATCCCACATGATGCTTCCCGGCTCTGAGCAGATACCTCACATACCGTAAGCCACACAGTGCTCTGTGACTACTTGTGGTCAGCTGAAAGGCTCCTTTAAGGTTCAGTGAGATGCATTTAGAGAATGACACAGAAGTTCCACACTCTATGATTTAAAATATTTAATTTCCAGTTTCAGTGCTATGCCACTTAACATCAAGGGCACACAGTCTGTATTGGCATGTTTTTGTAGTTTTCCCTGACTTCACAAAGATTTGTCTGCAATGATCTGAGACAATGGTTTGTGGCTTCTATTTTAATTTTTTTCTGTAAGAATTACAGGCACTGATTTTATAGCTATAATCTGAATCTCAGTTTAGTTGTTTTCTTGTTTTGTGCTGGTGGTTTCTACAGTAAAGCCTTTTCCCTTTTATTTCCAGAAATATTATGCTTGTATCTCCCTTCTGAGGCTAAAATGGTCTGAATTTTCATTGTAGACAAATATCTGTACTTTATATAAAAGAAATCTTAGCCTTTCCAGCAAGTTTTAATGAAGTCTGTGTATCTTCAATAACCATCTGGTCACTTCACAGCATTACATGTGTAGGTATTTGAGTCACAGATGGCCTGTGGTCATTGCTGGTCCTTGAGGAGCACCATGCCCATGAACGCCTCAGATAGGGCTCTGCAGGGGGTTCTGGTGTAGCATCTTCCTCCACACATTCTTCCTGTCTCCTTCATCAGTGTCAGTACACTTGACTGCCCCAATAAAATGCATAGGAATGTATGATGAAAAGAAACATCAAACCTAAACAGGGACAACCAAATAACAAATTTAAGAAGCAAGTTTTCATGCAGTTTTACAGATAAGTTAGACACAGAATTTTGAAACAGAAAAATTACTGCTGAATAAAAGAAAACAGAACCAAGGGGCATGCAATTGTTAAGAAATAACCCCTTTGTGTGCACTAACAGTGAAATTACATTGGATATAACCTCATAAATGTTTACTAGATATCTGACTGACTGTGAGATGGGGACATTCAGAGTAGATATGTTTTTCTTTCTTTACTCAGATGCATGTTTTTTCAGTAATTTCCGTTATTTTCTAAAACAATCATGGCCTTATAGTAGTGAGTTGGTGGGGACTGAAAGATGATGAGAAACTATTATCAAAATTATTAATGAACTAGGAACAACTCATCACACTATTGAGCCTCCTACTTCTGTAGATTTCAGTTGCATATGTAAAGGAAGAAATTATTGGAAGACTGGGGTAACCTGAAATAGATATCATACTCAGTTTGACTAAACGGTCCTATCAAACTTCTATCCTTTCCCACACAAAACTTCCTACTGCATAGTATGTGGAGATACCTTTACATTTTGCCCATCTTCCCCATTAAATCACATGCAATGATTCTTGAAGGTAAGCTTTGAGCAACTCCTTTAATTAGCAGGACACACCTTTGGATCTTCTTCAACTATTTCACTTAAACTAAATAACCTTGACATTTTTATTAACAAGTCACACTAAGTAGAAAGAAAGGAATTAGTTTTTCATTTAAGATCTTCCATTAAGATGTCTAAAAGTAAAGATCTGGTACAAAGATATGATGATCAGCTACAACACATGATTTATGGAGGTTTGTCTCCTAGCACGAAGTATCATAATGTCATTTATAACAGTTTGAGTTAAAAGGGACCTTTAAATGTCAACTAGACCACCTATTTGCCTCTCAACAAACACAGACATTTTCAACTAAAACAGGTTGTTCAAAGCCCCATATAACCTGACCTTGAATGCTTCCAGGGATGGGACATCTACCACCTCTCAGAAATGAAGATTTTAAGAAGTTTAAGAGCATCTCATAAATAACAGATGCACTGTAGTCAGTGGGTAATATTATCATTCAGATGAAAAAAGTGACATCAGGAATGACATGGTCAAAAAACACGGCAAGTAAGGAACACCAGGAAAGCTGAAAATGCAACACAGTCTTCTTTTACTTACAGTGAGTCTGTTTTAATAAGTTTAACTCGACTTAATAAGCTCCAGCATGCTAGGGGGAGTGCAATGTGATGGTTGGCTGTGCTGGATATTCTCAAGATGTGTAGAAGAAATCAGTGTTGATTAACATATAAGTTAATGGCAAACTGCAATAATTTCTTGTCTTGCCCGCACAAATGCCTTTAAGGATCAACTGATGAGCGAGCTGAAAGTACTCCCTCAGTCAGACAGCCCTGTTTATCACTGGTCAAGAACTTGGTTTTCTGTGTAGTCATGAGGTTCCTTCAGAGAAGTATGCTCAGCAGGTGGTGGCTGAAAATACTTTAAGCAATTGGAAGAGATTGTAAGCAGAGAACAAGGTAAAAGAAAATGGAAGTTCTAGTAAGCCTTAGTAATATATTGTGGTGAGGAAAATCAACACATTGAACTTTGATGGCATTCAATATTCTCCTGCCTGCATAGTGGCAGTATAAATAGTTCTATTGAGAATTCAGTCCTCCATCCTGAAGTGTCTGTAGAGATGGATACTTCTCATGTATGCCTTACCAGTTTCAAGACGCAGCTTAAAATAGCAAAGTTAATTTGAAAAGCATTATTCCTCACTAACAAATTCTCATTGGTACTATTTTAACAGAGAAACACATAATATGGGTAAAACTGTGAATAGCAATATAGTTAGTAGTCCTTGAAGAAGAGCCTAATTTATAGATTTGTGCATATTTCAAGTAGATATTTAAATATATTAGAACACCTGGAATTATATTTTTAATTTTTTAAAAATAAACAAAAAAATCTTGAAAGAAAGTACAGGAAAGGTAAAGGAACAATGTTTATTTTCAAAATATATTTAAAAATCTAAATGCTGATATATGTCAACTCTAAAAGTCACTGTAAACCTTAAGCCTTTTTGACTCAGATGAAAATGAGTGCAAGATAATTAAATAATTCTTTCTATATATATAATGTTTGAGAAAAGAGATATAAAAACTCTTTTTCTGCAAGACCTTAAAAAATTCTGATTATGAAACCTGAGATATTTAAATAAGTTAGAACAATAATTTTCCCTTTCTTTTTATAAAGGTTTTCTAAATGAAAGGGAACTTTTCAAATTCAAAAAAAATTACTTAACTGCATAATTCATAAATATGTTTCGGACAGCAGATATATCATCTGAATATGACATTTTAAAAATATATGTAACAGATTTAAGATAAAATTTTCAAAACAAATTTAAGAAAAATATTTCCTCCCCTAACATTCTCTTTTAAACTCTGTGGTTTCTTTGCATACCTCTTTGATTTCGTAGGATGGCACATTAATGTGCTCATTAACCTTCAGTTACCAAGATGTGTGAAAGGATGGATTTCTCACCAAGAGATTGATTTTTAATTAGTCACATTTCAAAATCTTTCTTGGTTTGGTTGTCATGATATCAGATAACAGTAGTTGGCCTGGTTTCTGTTATTTATGCATTTTATGCATCTATTTATGCATCTAGTGAATTCATCAGGCATGGAAAATCTTAGGCAGTTGGTTATGGCAGAAGACTGCCAGGGTAACAGAGTGAACACAGGCCAGTTAGATACTTTACTTGCGTGAAAGTTAAGGAAGTTGTAGTTACTGGTCTTGAAAGTGTCAGATTGAACCAACACTGCTACTGTTGAATGGGGGAAAAAAAAACAAAGAAAACAAAGGAAGGCAAGGCAAGGCAAGGCAAAGGAAGGCAAGGCAAGACAAGGTAAAGCAAGACAAGGCAAGGCAAGGGGCAAGGGGCAA
>WEKX01016317.1:114009-135081 GCA_013390025.1 Pitta sordida | reverse complement strand
AATTGCTGTTTACAACTACCTGAGGCGTGGTTGCAGCCAGGTGGGTTTGAATCGATTCCCTCAGGCTGATGACACCAGAACAAGAGGGCATGGCCTTAAGGTATGGCAGGGGAGGTTTTGACTGGATGGTATGAAATCCACTTTAGTATAGTGGTGAGTGTCCCTGCCTGCCATGTGGGAGACCAGGGTTCGATTCCTGCCGGGTAGGCAGTGGTGTGGTTTATGAGTTGGACTCGATGATCCTTGTGTAAAATGAACAGTAAACAGTGATCACCATAGAGACTCCTCCTTCACTTTGAGGCTAAGTCATGTAAATTGTTGCAAGCTTTATGATTAAAATATATATTCTTGTAGTAGGAGAAACATAGGGTAACTTTTAGCAAGTAATGGTTGGTGTATTCTTAAAAAATGGGCAACTTGATTTCAGGCCAAAAAACCTTAAGGCTCCTCCACTCAGCCCTCCCCAAATGAAGTGATTTTCTTTAAGAAGTGATATATAACCCATGGAATTGTTTCCATAATAATTTTGAGTCATGTTATCATCCGTCATCTGAATAATGCTCCTTAGTTCAAAGCAGATGTTAACAATTGAACAATTTCAAACTCTGGATTGCTTTTGATGTCACTTTTTCACAGAATCACAGAATCACAGAAAATTATGAGTTGGAAGGAACCCACAAGGATCATCTAGTCCAACTCACCATCTAATACCCGTACAGCGACCAAGAGCACATCCCAGAGTATAATAACAACCTAGATGCCTCACAGTCTAGCAGGCCACTCCGAGCCGGAGGGGGCCCAGGGTCATCCAGCCCTCACCCCCCAGCTAGACCAGCTAGACCATGTCACTAAGCTCCTCGTCCAGTCTTCTCTTAAACACTTCCAGGGATGGCGACTCCACCACCTCCCTGGGCAGCCCATTCCAATATGCAATTACTCTCTCCGTGAAAAACCGTTTCCTAACATTGAGATTAAACCTCCCCTGGCGTAGCTTGAGGCTGTGCCCTCTCTTTTTGGCCTTCTTTGTTCTATTCTTTTATATTTCTAAATCTATCTTATTCTGATTTCCATGGCTTAGTTTTTGTTTCTCAGTTTTGTATTGTTATAGTTCAAGCATTTTGTACTGTCTTTTTGAAAGCAGTGCAATCAATTCAATGTAGCTTTAAAATATTCCACTGTATAATTAATTTCAAGTCTTTCAATACTTGCTTTTCATATGATATACAGTTACTGTCTTTATGAGTTTCAATAAGTTAAAACTCTACAGAGATTAATTAAATTTTAATGAAATGTTTGATGACCCTATAGTGTTTTTTTCTGTCTTCAGTTTTGACATGAGTGAACTCTTGTATTTTCTAGTTATCTGTGAAACATAAGAGAAAAATGAAGGTTCCATCCATCTATATTAACGATTACTGGTTACTGATTCTTCCTTGCATAAACATATTTCAGCAATATAATTTTTCTAGTTTCATTCCCATTCTTTTAAAATGGAACATCTTTTTCACATCCTTTAAAAAAAAACATGATGTTGAAATTAGATTCTCCACTTACTCAGCATGATCTTTTGTTGTTATCTTTTTACTTTTTCTTAAGTATCGAGTTCCTTGATTAAAAAGCAAAACAAGCAACAGAACAGCAAAACCCCAAAACTCACAACCAAAAGACCCAGTAGGAAGTGGATTAAGAGATGACATATCTTAAATGGTTGCAGGATGTTATTTATTTGCTGATATGTGGGATGTAAGGGACCTTTCCTTCCATAACCCTATATAATAGAAATGTGCAGGAGTCTCACAAAGCAATGAAGGGGAGGAATGAAATGGAGGGCTCAGTAATACAGATCACAAAAAGAAAGATGATTTATGTGAATTGACTGATTTTCTGGAGAGTTTCTGAGTGACCTTATTAACTAGCATGTTGGGGGATTTTTTTTACAAAATGTTATTTCCAGCATGTTTTATCATCTTCCTCTGCTGTTTTCTTCAATGTTTTTCCACACACAATTTTTGCATATTTTTGAAATTAAAAAAGAAACAAACCCCCAAAACAAAAAAAAGCTAAAAAAGAAAGATAAAGAAGAAAAGTGGTAAAGAACAAGGCAGAAGGAAAATATTTCCATTTCAAGATAACATGAGATCAGTAAGTTCCAAGGCAGTTTTAGAAGTTGGCCCCAACCTTTCCATTTTTTAATAAAATAAATCCTGCATTGTTTGTAAATCCAATCTTCTTCCATACAGCTATATACAGCTATATCTGATAATACTTCAGGTCCATTCTTTCAGCATAAGAGGAGGTAAGTTTTTCTGTTGCCAAAGGACAGATTCTTGGTTTCAGTTTTAATCCTTCATAATTCTTACCTACCTCCAAATTGCACAGAATAATTTAGATGTTTTTAGACTCAGAAGGGTTGAAGGTGGATTTGGGATTTGATTCAATTTTTCCTCACAACTTTGTTCTGAAAGAATGAATGATAATTGAGTTGTGCCAGCCTACTCAGTACTGCACTACGAGGAAAGGGAGTCTTGTCTATACATACCAGTTAAAAAACTCTAAGATATACAACTTGGATTTCAGTCTCATGAGTTTCGAATGATTGCCAGTAGTTAACTAGGTTAACAGGTGGACTCAATGATCTTGGAGTTCTTTTCCAGCCTAAATGGTTGTAGGAATCTGTGATTACTTATTAAGTGCATTTATGATAATCACTTATGTGTAGAAAGTGGGACAACTTGCCAACTGTCATGGAAGGTCACACCATCAAGAACAAAGAAAGGGAATATTCAAGGGGTGTATAAAGGGTGGACTGAGTTTGTTTAGGAGATAGCTGAATCTTAAGCACTGTATGTATGGAAAATGAGGATGAAATGTAGTTTGGAGTGTACCGTTCAAAAGAACATTTATAGATATCATAGGATC
Source organism: Pitta sordida (assembly GCA_013390025.1). Taxonomy (NCBI): domain Eukaryota; kingdom Metazoa; phylum Chordata; class Aves; order Passeriformes; family Pittidae; genus Pitta; species Pitta sordida. Next base: position 132,162 of record WEKX01016317.1, on the reverse strand, counting down.
CTATGAGCAAGTGAGGATAAGATGTGCCTGGACAATGGCCCTTAGCATCAGGGTTTTGAATGAGCTGTGAGAAAAAAGATTAAAATAGATAGCCGGCATGCAAGGAATGAGTAATTTAGTAAGGATTACCTCTGAACTGCCTTATGTCAAGAAGTATCTTTCTTCAATTTGCCTGCACTCCCAATGTGCAATCCAACAATTTCTCCTATGTTTTTTAAACGGTTCTTGTAAAACAGAGCCGTTTGTCTTTTTGAGGTGAATGTTTCTCTCCTTTCAAGAAGAAGGATGTCTTCCAACTCATAATATTCTGTGATTAAGTGGTGGCCTTATATGAACTTCTTAGCCTCTAGGCAACTGGAGCTAGGAGCTTCTAATCCTAAAGAAGGATTAAGAACTGGAAGAGTGCCAAAAAGGCACAGGGACAAGGAAGTGTTGATGCCTGACTGCCAGAAACCCAAATTCAATGTTCCCCGGTTTATGCTTGCCTGCACACAAAAGTATCTATCCTTCTGACCATAAAATCACAGAATCACAGAATATTACAGGTTGGAAGGGACCCAAGAGGATCATCTAGTCCAACTCCCCAGCTAATGCCCATACAGGGATCGAACCCACACACCAGAGTTGTGCCAGTCCTTTCCCTTTTAGTCAGTTCCCATCCCATCCCAGGACTACTTCTATTTTTCCTCAGTGATGCCATGTTTTCCTACATAACCATGAAGAAGGCATTTCAAAATTTATCATCCAATTTGAATGTTGGGACTTTTGACCTCCAGTTTTCAGATCCTCTAGGAATTTCCCTCTAAGTCCATTACATTCTGCATTATTGGAAAATTTTATCCCACAAGTGACTTCTAAATGCAAACATATTATCCCATAAGTAAGTAACTGACAACTTAATTCAGTCTAGTTGACGTCAACAGGAATTCTCCTGCACATAGCTTTGCAGGTTCTAAAGGATAGGTCATTTTGTCTTTGGGAACAAGGACTAGAAATCATAAGCAAACATTCATAAGACATACTTGAGAGCTGGTTTGGTTTTATTTTAAAAAAATGTTCACATGCTATAGTCTGTCAGAATAATAGTGTTTTATAAAAATTACAATTCACATGCAGTTAAAATGTTTGTCCTTTAATGTAAAACAGCAAATACACGAATTTTAACACATGTGTCATGAAGATTCAGGATTGCACTAGCTAATAGGTATAAAATTACATTTTTAAAGAGATACATTTATTTACAATATCTAGAAGATTCTACACTGAGACATAGTGGATCTCATAAAATTCTTCTGAAAGATTGACTTAAAGCTATTTTCAATTCAAAGGTGAGTTTTTTTCAATTCAAATGATGGGTTTTGCGCCACTTTTTATAATATCTTTGCAGGGAACTGTTATGCATATGTTCATCCCTGTATTTTTCTAAATAAGTACTATTTTTGTTTTTTTCACACATGTGCTTTTAGTACCATCCCACTTGGTATACACTGAAGTGACAGAGTAGCTGTGGGTGAATCTCTGGAATCCAGTCAAGGTCAAACCACCACAGCATCCAAATAAAAAAAACCCCAATACTAATACAAGAGCATTATCTATTTTAAAAATGCCATTTTTAAAGATATTGTGGAAATAGCATCCCAGTTCCCTTGTTCAGCCAGGTTAATTAGCAGAGCTGTGTTAGATGAAAATTTCCTGCATCGAATTCTGGAGCACAAATTGTTTAGAACTGTCTCTGTCTTACAGATGAGAATAGCTCACCCTCTGTGGTACATGGGCTCTCATGTTTAGGTTCTGTACAGAGACTCAGTGTGTTTGTATATGTGGTCATAGGAGCTGACTGAAGTACTTATGCTTGGAAGGAGACCTCGTGTCAGCTTACCTAGAACCCTGCTTATTAACCAAGATCTTCAGCTAATCAGTCCAGTTAATTAAATGATGAACTATTTTATTAATGGCTCAGTGTGAGACTCCAGTGAGAAAAGGTAATAAAATAGCAGCTGGAGGAACTACTTGCTCTTTGGAGCACTTTTAAAAGTTTGTGCAATTGGAATATTTAATCAGAAATTGGAGGTGGCAGTTGCAGATTTGATTAAGGGATGGAATGGATAGGAGATAGAAATTCATAAAAAGAAACTTCAGGTGGTGGATTGCAGGTTTTGCAGTGCCTGGGCACTTTCTGCATGTTTAGTAATACGTATTCTGAAATTAAGCAGTAGTAGAAAATTAGCAAACAAGTAATAAAGAAAAAATAGATCAGGATAGGAATGATGAAAGTTAGTGTTAGGTACTAAGTATAACTATTGCATGAGTATTTGCATTTGCATATACTGGCACACACATTTGTGTTACATATGTATAAAGTAATTTAAGACCCATAGAAGTGTAAATAGCTGCCAATGGCTGTTTCATAAAACTATTGACTCCTGTTAAGTTCTGTAAAGAGCTTTGGGTGTGGAGGAAGTCACATAAGGTGTTTGATTGTATGATCAGTGAAATGCTGAGCAGAATGAAATATGTATTTGCTTGTTGATGTGCTGTATAACCTGCCACCAACTGGTGAAACACTTGCAGATTATAAACAGCAGCTCAGATGTGGCAAACCCACCTCCCTCCAACCCTGCTCTTTCAGTGTTCTCAGCGTCTACTCCTTTTTAGTATTAGATTGGAGTTTAAATGTGCATATATTTGTGTTACTAAATAATGCAAATGAAAATGAATATACCTTGAATCTCATTGGAAATCTGTTGATTACAATGAAAGTAAAGCTGTTAACTTCAGTAAACACTTGGGTCATGCTTTGCATTAAGAAACATTAGAAATGCATTCTAAGACAGCTCAAATTTGTTGAACTAATTCCTAATGCTGCTACTGGTTTATTGAGAAATACAGTCTAGATCAAGATATGTCCCAGGAAACTTCCAATCTTCAATTAGAGTCTTGTAATTTCATGTGACATTTCAACACTACACATACACAAAAAAAGTTCCCAAAACCAGACTCTACATTTATAACCAATAACTACAGATCGAACCCACACAAGTGTATCTCACTGACATATTATTTTTAACTTCTTAATTAATCTAATACTTTTGTTCCAGTTACTGTTTGCAACATCTGGTTTATCACCTGGTATGTATGTATGCATATCTAATCTAAATCTCTTGTGGCACAACTTGAGGCCCTTTCCTTTCATCCTGTCAGATGTTACCTGGGAGAAGAGATCAACTGTTACCTGACTACAACCTCCTTTCGGGTAGTTGTAGAGAGTGGTTAGGACCTGTCTGAGCCTTCTCTTCTCCAGGCTGAACAGGTCCAACTCCCTCAGCTCATCATATGTCTTTTTCTCCAGGTCCTTCATCAGCTTCATTGCCCATAGCAGATACAAGACAGTCTTGTCTCTGTCCCCCATCAGCTATCATGCACTATATTGATATCCATGAATCCATTAATTCTGTACATTAAAGGTTTTTTTATTACTGTACAGGTAAAGCCTTACATTATTTGAAACATTAGTCTGTGGCAAAGCATCACCTCATGCAACATAATATACATCTAGTTCTGCATACTGTTGAAGCACTCACATGAAGATCACTGTGAAATTCTACCCTATGGAAGTCTTCATTTGATTAAATTAACATTTTCTTGACAGCTTTATAACTTTCTGACTCTGTGACTGTTATTTCTGATAAATGCTTTCCTCTTCAAAGAGTGAGAAGTACTTTTAGAAAGTTATATTGTGGATGCTTCTGTGCCAAATGTTACACATGTCATGTGTTCAAAGCAGTTTTATACCACTCTGAATAGATCTATTTTACTTACTGTCGAATTTAGCCTGTGTTAAGTATAACTGATACGTACTTTTTGTAATTATATACATAAAGAATGAACTGATTAGATACAACTGAACTTTCCTTTCCATTTTGATATTCAGCATGCAATGATGGCTCTTCCAAGTGTTGTAGATTAATCCCAGCCAACAAAAGAGTCCCACTCAGACACTCACTCAATTGCCACCTCAATGTGGAGAGGATGGAGGGGAGTGAGAGAGTTGGAAAAGTAAAAATGAGAAAACTCATGCGTTAAGATAAAGACACTTTAATAGGGGAAGAGAAAGCCATGCATGCAAGCAAAGCAGAACAAGGAATTCATGCACCACTTCCTGTGGGCAGGCAGTTGTTCAGCCAATCCCAGGAAAGCAGGGCTTCATCACGTGTAATAGTGACTTGGGGAGACAAAAGCCATCACTCTGAATGTCCCTTCTTCCTTCTCCTAGCTTTCTATGCTGATCATGATATCATGCACTCATAGGCTATTCCGAGTTGGAAGGGACCCTCAGCATCATCTAGTCCAACTCCCCACCAACTAGACCATGTCACTGAGCTCCTCATCGAGTCTTCTCTTAAACAACTCCAGGTGTGGCAACTCCACCACCCCCCTGGGCAGACCATTCCTATGAGCGATCACTCTATGTCATATGTTATGGAATATCTTTTTGGTCAGTTGAGGTCAGCTGCCGCAATTGCATCCCCTCCCAACTTTTTGTGCACCCCCAGCCTCCTAACTGGCGGGGTGAGGTGAGAAGCAGAGAAGCTCCATGTAAATCCTGCTCAACAATAATGTAAAAATCCCTTCCAGCTAAGTATGTGGCTTCAAGACTGGGGTCTTAGACAAGATCATTCCCTTCTTAAGTGTCACACATTTATTTTTTATCTCTGCAAATTTATTTAGCTTTACTAACTACATGTTTTGGATAGAAGGGGACATTATAAAACCTTTCATAACAGCAAGTGTGTTCTTAATCATTGTCATCTTGTTTGTAGTTTGCATAAGTAAGGGATAAAATAATATTTGATAGTAACAGCTTTGGATTGGTTAAGTGGGGAATGCTGTAATGCAGTTTGATATGCTAAACTGTTTCCAGCCACATGCAATTACTGTGATGGTCGCTGCGGCAAGGTTAAAAGAAATCTCAGGACTTCAGAGTGGGTTTGTTTTGTTATTTTTTACCTTTAGGAGAGCAATCTAAATGCAAATTTTATACATGAATAAAATCCAAAAAGTCAGTATGAATGAGGTTTGAGGGGAAAAAAAATGGTGAGGACACTTGGAAAGTTAGTCTGTCATACACTCTGAATGTGAAAGCATATTATTTTTTTCTTGATACATATTACATTTATAAAGTCATAGAACAAAATTAGCTTAAATATGTTGATCATCTAAAATTATTTAGATGCATACTGAATGAAACAATCTGAACTAAAATTGGAAAGAACTCTTCTGTGATGCTGATGCGTTAGAGTTTTGAGTCTGTTAATCGAGTGTCCTGTTGATTTCATTCAAATGAAGTTTGTAAAACAGTTTCAATGCCAAAGTCATAATAAGGAAGTATAAAAACATGGAAAGGGAATTCTTCGAGTTCTAGGAAATTGGAGAAGATTGAAGTATATTTTTGGANCCAGTTTTTACCTCTCCATCTTCAGTCGTGGCTTAGATGGATTCTGCAGTACTGGTTCTCTCTCTCTCTGGTCCACAGGTTTTCACTATGGTTGGTCCAATTCACAAGCAGCAGCGGGATGCCTGGAAGAACATCTCTACCCCTTCTCTCGTGGGCCTGGGGGCCTTCAATCTCTCAGCTTCCCAACGCAGGTCCTAAACTGGCACGCTACATCTTGCTACTGAACTTTTTTTTCTTCTCTCCCAAGTATGTTATTCACAGAGATGCCTCTATCTCTATAACCTTGAAGGCCATGGCAGCACAGAGAGCTCAGGCAAGAACTGAGCAGTTAACCCCCTCGCTGCCAGAACAGCAGAAAACCCCCTAAATCATAACATAACCATAATTGTTCAAGACTGCTATAATATATTGAAAACCATACCCCAAAATTGGTGAGGTCCCCTGTTTCATCCTGCTCCTCCCAGTTTGATGCAAACCCCTAATTTAATAATGTACTCTTGGCCCTGGCTCTCCCCAACATAAATATTTCAGTGTTTTCTGGAAGATACAATTCCGTGCCTGTTAATATATATTTTTCAGACCTTACAAGAACATCTCTACTTACTCTGAGAGCAGTGTATTTTCTTATGATCCTTATTATTGAAGTTCCCAAATCTGTGAAATTTTGAGCTAAAACCTGTTTTGTCACCTTCTACATTTTTGCACCAATTAGCTGTAGGAGGTATTAAGAATCACCAAGTCTGAAGGTTGCAAACACAATGAGGTTGAACAGTTACAAGGAGACTGTTCTCAAATTAAACAGATTTAAGATAAAATACCAGTTTAAAATAGTTATTTACTAGATTTGACACAGCACATTTTCTATGAAATATAAAGGTGAAGAAATGGGAGAATATGAATGTGTTTTACTGAGATCACACTTAAATGAGACCCCCCCTTCATGCTCTGTTCATTTGTATTTCTGCAGATATCAAGGAATCACGGCTGTTCAGCACTGGTTTTTGCTTAAACCACATTCACATTCATAAGACAGAAGAAGTACCTGGTGACGAGAGTAGTTTTTACAGCTAGTCTTGCTTGGAATTCCCAGGAGTTCTGTTTAAAATCCATTTTTTCTTTAATTGTTTTTTGCTTCTGAACTTTTCAGGAATTAGTCTTGCTGTTTCTGCCCTTACATTGTGAACTGCTCTTCTTTACTAGAAATACCAGATTTCTAGTTGTTTTATCAGATTTGTTGTAACCTCGCTATGCCCATTAGGATTAGAGGAGCTTCAGTTTTTTTAAAACTCAAAAATTATCATCTGTCACAAGGGGAACTAAACCTCTTGGTTTAATTGTTCATACGTACTAAAAGCACCAATGAAATCATATTGGTCAAGCTGTAGTCCTTAAAAGTAAGTGACCTGTACATGACTTTGTCATTGTTACCTGTCAAAGTATCCACTTTTAATATGACATGGTATGACATTTTAGTTATTGTATATGAGCATTCAAATATGAAAAGTTCTTGTAAATTTTTTACCTATATATCCAATGCTGCGAATATATTCCCAACATGAAAGTCCATCTTGTATTGGATCAACTTCTATCTAACTTTGCTTAAGGTATTCAATGGTCTTTTGAGGGATTATTAAGGCTTGTTCCAGGCACAGAGCTAGGATTCAAACAATCCCTGGTCCTGTAAGAATGGAGTTTTCATAATTTTATCTGCTCTTCTTGATTGGTTTAGATCTTCCAAATAGATTTCTCTTCTATTTTATCAGCTTGCTGTAAAAATGATATCAAGCCAAGAAGCAGACAAGTTTCTTGGTTAATGACTTTGCTAACTGAAACTACCATCACAATAAAAATCAAAATTAAATGTGTTACTTTTAATGTGACAATCATATAGAGAAATGAGAAACGTAATTTTACATTTGAATAAATTGAAATCTAAACATGAACAGTAACATTTTCACAGTTTACTTAAAAAAAATAATGTCTCTGAACCAGCTGGTTAAAGTGCTGTCTCACCAGGATCAGAATCTGTCTTCTGGCTTCAGTGAAAAATGAGCTTCTCTGATATATTTTCCTTGTTTTTTGTTTATGAAGACACTGTGTCCAAACTTTTCCTTTCCTGTTGCTTTGAGCCTCAGCTTTTCCCACAGTGACTTATGATAGCAAAAAGACAAAATATGTTGCTAGTCACTGTCTCATAGCCTAAAGCTTGGTGTGAGATCCTCATTGTTCTGGCCAGAACAGGGAAATGTAAAGGCAATGTGCTTTTCACTCTATGGCTGAAAGCAATGTGGAATGTTGGTAATTAGCTTCAAGGGACCTGTCAATATTCAGTTTATCTTGAAATGAATTAATTAAAATGAGTTTTAGGGATATTGAAGGGATGAGAAATGTAGATATGGACTAAGAGCCTATTTAAGATTGTACAACCATCAAAGCTTAAAGTCACCTAAACTGCAAAATGACTGCCCTGGAATAGGGCAGGAGGGTGGGTTCAGGGCTTGATTTGAGTAGAAGAAGTAGTTGAAAGAGAAGCAGTATGAATTCAGGATCAGATTGAGTGGAAATGATGAGAGTAAAAGTCACCGCTTCTTAGAGCAGTAAACATGAAAACTTGTAAGCAAAGGTGTCATTAGCATTTGCCACGTTTGCACCTTGTTTCTTTTCAAGGGATATAATTGAAATCTCCAAGTGAAAATTACAGGGTGTAGGTGATCATTTCCTTTCCCTCAGAAAACAGTGGTGGAGTTCACATTATAATGGGTCTGGGGTTGTCATAGAACTTGGTTCCTGCAAGGCTCTGAAACTCCTGCCATCACTCTTAAAAACTGGTGCTTCCCTTTTACCTCTTGATGATACAAAATAGTGGCATTATGTATTTCAAAACCATTTCTTTTCTTGAAACTCTGTATTTCCCATTTTCATTAAAAAAAAATGAAACCAAAATTGCTATAATCTGTGTGTGCATGGTAGGTAACCAATTTTAATAGAAAGAATGGAAAATATTTCTGCAGGACTGTTAAAGAGAAGGAAAAAATTGCTTGGACATTTCATGGCTTGTTTCCTATTATGTATTGACAATATTATTGGTATCTGGAAATGGAAAATAATGAGCTGTGATTTTACATCTTCATGTTTTTTTAAATAATGTAAATTATTTTCTTTCTTTTTTAGCACTTTGTAAGATGTTTTGGACATCTTAGGGAGGAGGAAAAAAATTGAAATTACTTGGACTTACAGGTTTTCTGATGATTAAGATAATTAAGAGGAATTGAAATACAACTTAATTTACAAAACAGAATAAAAGGAAAAGGAAAGAAATTTTCCAAGAAGTAGGAACTGATGATAAAGAACCCTGGTAAAGAGCTTGTGCAAGGAGAAAAGTAAGTCATTTCTGAGAGACAGAGAAAGGTTATGTTCAATCTTAAATCAAACTCTTAAATGGCACCACTGCCTCCCTGGTGGGAATTGAACCCCTGGTCTCCTGCATGAGATGTGAGAACACTCACCACTATGCTAAAGTGAAGAAAGCTTAAGTCAGCACAATTTCAAGGTGAACATATTGGTCCAGACTGGTTCTGGATGATGACTGAACTGTTCTTAGTTACTTTTGGAATATTGTTTCTCATGTGGTGACTGTCCAGTATCAAATGCTATTTTGTGAAATATATTCTACTTATTTTTATTAGTTGGCGAAATGCTCTTTTATGCAGATGTAGAGAGTTGTATTCATAGTATGATCTTAAATTCAATGTCAACTCTTTCAAGAGCCAGCTTTATCTTTTAACAATTAACTTTGAAGGCCTTTAGGGCTTAGTTTTTGTATTAATTGAACATATAGTATATTTAGACTCGATTAATATAAATTTTATGATCCAGTGACTCGACTGGTTGATGACAAAAAGGCTGTGGATGTTGTGTACTTGGACCTTAGCAAAGCCTTTGACACGGTTTCCCACAATAAGCTTCAGGAGAAACTTGTAAAGCTTGGGCTGGAAAGGAACATTTTATGAGGTTTAACAAGACTAAGTGCCGGGTTCTTCACTTTGGCCACAACAACCCCGTGCACCGCTATCGGCTGGGGGAAGAGTGGCTCGAGACTGGTGAAGTGGAGAGAGACTTGGGTGTACTGATTGATAGGAAACTCAATATGAGCCAGCAGTGTGCCCAGGTGGCTAAGAAGGCCAATGGCATCCTGGCCTGTATCAGGAACAGTGTGGTCAGTAGGTCCAGGGAGGTTGTCCTTCCCCTGTACACAGCGCTGGTCAGACCTCATCTCGAGTACTGTGTGCAGTTCTGGGCTCCCCAGTTTAAGAGGGATGTTGAGCTGCTTGAGAGGGTCCAGAGAAGGGCAACGAGGATGGTGAATGGACTGGAGGGCAGGCCCTATGAGGAGCGACTACAGGAACTGGGACTGTTCAGTTTGGAGAAGAGGAGGCTCAGAGGGGACCTCATTGCTGTTTACAACTACCTGCGGGGAGGTTGCAGCCAGATGGGTGTGGACCTCTTCTTCCAGGCTGACGACACCAGAACGAGAGGGCACGGCCTCAAGCTACGCCAGGGGAGGTTCAATCTTAACATTAGGAAGCGGTTTTTCACAGAGAGAGTAATCGCATATTGGAATGGGCTGCCCAGGGAGGTGGTGGAGTCACCATCCCTGGAGGTGTTTAAGAGAAGACTGGACGAGGAGCTTAGTGACATGGTCTAGCTGGGGGGTGTAGGGCTGGATGACGCTGGGCCCCTTCCGGCTCGGAGTGGCCTGCTAGACTGTGAGGGATCTAGGTTGGTGTTACGCTCTGGGATGTGCTCTCAGTCTCTGTACGGGTGTTAGATGGTGAGTTGGACTAGATGATCCTTGTGGGTCCCTTCCAACTCATAATATTCTGTGATTCTGTGATTCTGTGATAAATTAATATGTACTCTATTTAATTGAATCTCGCTTACTGATTCTACTGTACAGTTGGAAAATTACTGATATAGTAAACTGTTCACAGAATGTTTTGAAAATAGTTTGTCGAGATTTTCTGGAATTTTGGATACCAGTAATTTAAAGCCTCTGTTTGTTATTGCCACCTCCTTATTAGGAGTGTGTAATTCACATACCAAAGTTAGCAAATCTAAGCCTCAGAATGAATTTCCAGAGAACATTTCTGTACAGCACTATAAAACTTCAACTTTATAATTGTTCTGCTGTTGTTTGGGTTTACACATTCATGTTCATGTATTTTTAATACGTTTGCTAATGTCTTTTTTTTCTTATATGATATCTGAACAACTACTAGCTGCTGCTTAGTTTGATTGTGTATAATTTTCATGAGTAATTGTGTTCTTGAGCTCCTGTCTCCGGCTGTAAAGAGTTTTTCAAGCAGAATAGTAACCAGTATAAATTCAGTGAGCTGGCTCTCATTTCAGATTTACATTCTATGTGTTGTTTCCTCTTCCTTGTTTATATACAGATGAAATAGATGAAATTTGTACATAGCTGAAATTTATGTTGTCCTTCTTTTAACCATCTTTCAAAATGTATATATAGGATATCATTATGATCTGTATATTGTCTGGGAATGTTTAGCTTCATTTCACCACTAGTACAGGTACAAGTTTTATTATAACAGAGGTCATTCTCCAGAGATTTATGTATCTCTACATAAGGACATTCTTCCTTAAAACAAAGTTTGAGAACAGAATGATGAAATGACTCTTTAAGTTGCTGATCTTGCACTGCTTATACAATTGCTATCTATGCATCAAAGTCATTAACCTGTTTATCGTCTGCCCAAATAAGATTGTGTTATGAGTCTCTGATCTCTGCATCCAGAATGAAATTAGGTGACCTAATTGCTGTTTACAACTACCTGAGGAGAGGTTGCCCCCAGGTGGGTGTGGACCTCTTCTTTCAAGTTGACGACACCAGAACGAGAGGTTCTCCCATTAAGCTACACCAGGGCAGGTTTAGACTGAATGTCAGGAAGAGGTTTTTCACAGAGAGAGTGATCTCTCATTGGAATGGACTGCCCAGGGAGGTGGTGGAGTCGCCGTCCCTGGAGGTGTTTAAGAGAAGACTGGATGAGGAGCTCAGTGACATGGTCTAGCTGGGGGGTGTTGAGCTGGATGGTCCTGTGGGTCTCTCCTGGCTCGGAGTGGCCTGTGTGCCTGTGAAGGATCTAGGTTTATGTTCACCACTCTGGGGTGTGCGTTCGATCTCTGTACAGGCGTTAGCTGGTGAGTTGGACTAGATGATCCTTGTGGGTCCCTTCCAACTCATATTATTCTGTGATTCTGTGATTCTGTGATTCCTCACTCTAGACCACCTCCTCTTTCATGAAAAATATCCTTCCTGTCTTTTTATCCTGTAGGATTTACAGTATGGTCTTAAAAAATATGCAAGTTAGTTCTAATATTTTGGCTGTTTTTATGGGTGGCAATGAAAGCAGGGTGCAAAAAAGACTGAAGAGTCTCTGGAAAAAGGGGGTTTCTTGAAAAATGTAGTGGGGCGGCCAGGCATCACCTCTGTCTCATTGGAGACAGGCAGAGATGGCTCCCTTATGAGTGTGAGGTTATATGGCATTTATAGTCCCTCGGTGCCTTGAGACAGTGTGTGTCTGTGTATCTCTGTGTGTCTATGTTACTGTTTTTGTGGCTATAGGCAGGGGAGGCCATAACCATAGGAATGGGGAAGCCAAGCCAAGCTACATACCTGCATATGCAGGGTTGGAGTCTATTATTAGCATGTTTATGGATGACACCAAGCTGTGGATAAATGTAGAACTGGAGGAAGGTAGGAGGGCTCTGCAGAGAGACCTTGACAGACTGGATGGATGGGCTGCAAGCAATGGCATGGGGTTCAACCAGACTAAGTGTCGGGTNGTAGTGTGTTATAGGTAGGATGGTGTGTTGGTAGCAGGATGGCAACAGGTTAGGTAACAGGTTTGGCTAGGTTAGGTAATAGGTGATAGGTTGGACTTGATGATCTCTATGGTCTTTTCCAACCTTACTGATTCTGTGATTCTGTGATTCTGATGTGCATATGAATAGCCTCAGGCAAAGCACTCCTTCCAGTGCTACCTGCTGGAGTTCAAGGGAAAAAAAAACCCTTAAACTGCCATGTTTCTGGCTTCCATGGAAAAGCAGGGATGTCACAGTGTTCCTAATGGTCATATTTCTGGCAATAATTTGCCATACTAATGTCTGACCAGTATTTGTGTATTTAATGTTCTGTGGGACCACCACAAGACCCAAAATTCATGAATCCGGAGGCATGACTGTAATGTCTACATATGATCGTCTAATATTTTAACTTAATAATTGTGCCTTATCACTCGCTGGCTATAATTACTATGTAATACTTGTCAATTACCACTTTTGTTGTAGTTTACACCAACGATTACTGTGTATTACTATATCCAGAATTAATTATATGAGCTAGAATATTTCAAAGTAAATATGGTGTATTCTATGATCCTAAACTTTGAAAAAGTGAGTAGGAAAATATGAACCACTGACCTGAGATTTGACTAATAAATGGTAAGTACTTACCATAAATTCTGTAGCAGGGTTTTTCACAGAATCATAGAATCATTAAGGCTGGAAAAAACCTTTAAGGTCATCAAGTGGAACTATTAATATATCGCAATGTACACCATCAAACAATGTCCACAGGTCTCGTATCCACAAGTTTTTTCAAACTCCAAGGGATAAGTGACTCCACCACTTCCCTAGGCAGCCTGTTCCAATGCTTTATAATCCTTTTAGTGAAGAAATTTTTTCTAATACCCTATCTAAACCTTTCCTGGCATAACTTGAGGCCATCTCTTGTCATCCTGTTACTTATTATCTTGGTAGCAAGACCAACCCCCTTTCACTAAAACCTCCTTTCAGGTAGTTGTAGAAAGCAAAAAGATACCCCCTGAACCTTCTTTTCTCCAGACTAAGTCATGCAAACTCCCTCAGCTGCTCCTATCAGACTTGTGCTTCAGATGCTTCAAACTCTGTTGCTCTTCTCTGGACACGTTCTAGCACCTCCAATGTCGTTCTTGAATTGAATTGTTTTTCATGCAATTTGCCTCAGCCCCTTGATCCAACTGGTCCAGATACCTCTGCAGAGTCTTCCTGCTCTCCAGAGCCATTCAACCGGTTTTTTACCCATTGGAGTACTGCACTACTAAGATGGTGTATTTAGAATGTCAGCATGAGAACTATATTGTCATGTAAGCAGTGTCTAGAGCATGAAGGTTGCTAGGTGTGACCATATCACTTGTTTAAAGACACAGGACAATTAATTGTGTAGGTAAGCGTATGTTTCCAGCAGGTTTTCATTATATCAAAGAGATAGTGTTAGCTTTCATAACATGACTTCAACCTTTTTAGTTTTGTTATGTGGTTCTTTACCATTTTTAAGGAAGGTGAGGCCTCTTCTAGATTTGTCACGTGCCCACATTTCTGAATAATATAAATAAATCAGCTTTTCTTTTTCTTCTTCTGTGGATTAGTCACAATTTGTTCATGGAGCAACCTGCAGATTCTTCAAACTACCGACTGAAAAATAGTAGTAGAACACAGAGGATCAGTAGCACTGACTCACAGTCCTAATCTTTCTGTAATATAATTTAATATGTATACCTTAAAATTCTTGACTTTTTCTATGTATCTAGAATGTTGTTTTCTTTCTTCTGTATCTAGAATGTTGTTTTCTTTCTTCCATGCAGGGACTTTATTAGATCAGATTTGTAAAGAATTCAAAAATAAAGATGTTCTTTAAACCTTTCGGAATGTACATTGTCTGATACTTGCACTAATCCCTGCTCTCTGCTGTGTGATAAGTGTCATTAAACAAGAACAACAACAAACTGCTTTTCCTTCTTGAGGAAGTTAAATATACTGTTATCTGTCATTTCAAGAAACCTACATATATTAAAGCATGGCAGTACTTTGAAGGTGCTAATCTAATGAGGAGGTAGGTACTGATGTTATTAAAGTCTCTCTGATGTAAATCATGGTAGACTAACATCAGACATATGGGAACATTTGGAGCTCTGGAATAAGTAGTCTCTTTGATGCCACAGTGATGAAGAAATTTTTCGCAGAAAGTTGTCTTTCAATATTGCGTGGGGGTTGGCATGTGTACACCAAGCACTGCTGTGGTCTCTGAGGAGAAACGTTGTGTTTTATTCTTAAAATCAAGCTTTAAAATTTCTTTACCATTTATTAAAAAAAAAATTGTTGCTTAAACAACTCTTAAAAGCTGGAAGGTAGCTTTAAGTTTGTGCATCAAACCATGTAAATATGAGTGGATACCCTAGGATATGAGCTCTAAATCAATTCATCAGAGATTCCTAATAATGAAGCAATTAATTTGCAATGAGAAAAGATATCTCTTGCTTTCCAGATCTGAAAAGTTGCATTTCAGTTCACTCTCCCCTCACTTCTTCTTTGCCTCCTCTTGGCATATCTGAGTTTTACTCACAGCCGTATGTGTCAGACTTACCATCTGTCAGAATATTGGCACTGCCTGAAGAGACACTACAGAAATATGCATATCTAAGCAGTTTAACTAGAACCAGATGCATGCCATGCACTGTCAAAACTGTATTCAAACTTATTTACCTTTTATGTTGTGCTTTTCCAGAGTAACAGTGGCTTTAGGAAGGAAAAAAATCTAACTCAAGCCAACCAACAAACCCATCGCCCAGTAAATAGTGCAGTTACAAGCTGGTATAGACAAGGGTATGGAGAAGAATCTGATGATGTAATTTAGGTGATAATGAGATCATTGTTATTTCAAAGCTTACAGCATCATAACATATAAGTCCTAAAAACATGATGTAATAACTAGATACAAAAAGTGTGAAGAATTAATGCTAATCTTCTGTACAAATACAACTGTCACAAGGAGCTGGGTGTTGTGTATTGAAAGCTGCTATGCAGAAACAACTTGTATCTGTGGTATAGTAATATATTTAAAAATACCTCAGCTGAGCTGGAAGTAGGGATGCATGTGACTTTAGCCAACCTTTTTTTTTTATATCAGAAATGAGAATGACTTTGGCAGGAGAGCTCACTGTAATTGGCTGCACTCAGCACCTTAGCAGATGTGCTCACCATGCATTAGGATCAGACTATTTTGTCTCTATACAGTGAAAGACCACTGAAACCCACTGGAGACTTTGCTTGACTGTTTCCAAATTGGCCACTGGGTCTGTTTTCACTCCTAAGAAATATGTTGTTTTCTCATATGTTTTTTTGTTTTGTTCAAAAATATTCTTAGCCTAGCCAGTATTTTGTGGGCTTAATTAGAAGTACTCTGTGTGAAATATGGTGTGTGTTGAATTTGATAGCTTCACCTTTGCAATTGTACAGGATTAAGAATGATGTAGAATGATTAAGATGATGTTAGGTGATGTAGCAGTGGGAGTTTATTTTTCATGTAAACGGCTGATGATAATAAGCTTAATAAAGAATTTATTTTCTAAGGGGACCTTCCTTAATTCTGTCACCTCACAGGTCTGTCCCAGCCTTCATAGTGATGGTTATCATAGAAACACAGAATACACTGAGTTGGACGGAGCTCGTCAGGTTCACTGAATGCAACTCCTGGCCCAGCACAGGACACCTCAAAAATCACAACATGTACCTAAGACCATTATTAAAATGCCTCTTGAATGCAGACAGGCTTGGTGCTATGGAACCTGTTCCAGTGTTTAACCACCCTTTAGGTGAAAAACTTTTTCCTGATATCTAACCTAAACCTGTTCTGACTCAGCCTCATGCCTTTTCTTTGAGTCCTCTCACTGGTTATGGTCATGGAAAGCAAGAGGTTATACTTGCCCATTTTTGGGGTAATTTTAGTTTATATAGACTTAACAAATATGTTTTTGTGTAGTAACAGATCCTTATAGTTATTTGCAGGATTATTATGTTGTTCAAAATGAATTGATAGGAAGAAGGTGGTTCCAAATAGTACATTTCCAGAAGCAGTGTATTTTATTATGAGGAATGTATAAGGCGTGAAGATTTGAAGTCTCTGAATTCCTGTTTTCAATTAGGAATCCATTATTACTTTCCCACCAAACAGTATACTAGTGTGTTTTTTCTTTTTGTATACCTGAACTAAAGCTATGAACAAAAGCTAATTGAAAGTGCATTGCCAGATAGATAGCCTTGAAATCAAGCCCAAATAAAGAGATACAACCTTTTATGTAGCTACAAGTAGCAAGAATCTTTTCAATGACCTATGGCAAAACTTAGAAGAAAATATCCAACAATTTACTTAATTAGTAATACAATCATGTGTCCTATATTGTGGACCCGGGGTCTTAATCAGGGTTCGCGAAGCCCTACTTCTGCATTGAATGGTGGCCGCGCTGCCACCGCCGCCCACACCGCTGCCACCGCCCACGCCACCACTACTGCCGCCTGCACCACCACTGCCGCCTGTGCTGCCACTGCTGCTGTCACCGCCCCCACTGCCGCTGCAGAGGTGGCAGGTCGCCCATGTGCAGTTGTGAAAACGGGCCTCCTTCATCACTAAAAGGTCATGCTGCTAAGATGTGAAGCCGCAATATGGGGGGCGTGAAGTGCTAGAGGGCCAACTGTAATGATTAATAAGTGCTCCTAAGAATCAGACTGTAATCTCTATTTATAAAAATCCACAAAGGGTAATTTGACATTTCCTAGATAGCTTTGCTAGTTGTCTACATGAATGACAAGGACTCTACTCATAATGCCCAATATCAGATTTCCTGTTACAGCCATGGAGGAAGTGAAATTTTGATTCATGTCCTTTTCTGCTGTTTCACTTCCAGGGCAGCAGGCCCTGTACCAGGGCTAATATGGGACAGATTACTGTATGCAGAGAAATGATCTTCCAGAAGCATCAGATCTACCATAGTTGCTGAATCTGTGGAACTGGATTCACTCTTAGCGATACTTTGGAGTTTTGTCTGTGTGCTGTCTTGAGGGCAGAATTAGTTTCCAGGCCTTCAGTTAGTTTTTTAGTAGGGAACTTGGTTAAATGCTAGATTGTAGATGATAGGTAATAACCACGTGATATGAGGCCAAGTAAATTGTTAGATATTGTGAAACCTCACTCTTGCCTCATGTAACAAACATTGTTGTGTTTAAAAGAGTTCCTTATCAGAATATGTAACTACTTAAAATCAGCTTTTCTACAGGGTAACATTGCCTGCATGCACTTATTCCTTGACAACCTTGCAATGGGGACCTAACTTTCCCTTTCATTACTTTTTCTGAATTAATTTACTATTATTTGTGTTCAGAGGGTTTGTTTTAGCCATTACAACCATTAGTTTTTCTTCCTGAAGATAACCTTAAGTATTGAAATGTACTCTGTTCTTTTTCACTGCCTTAACAGATTTTATAAAATACTTTATTTTTATTATATTACATAGCAAAAATCAAACCTCCATGCTCGACTTTCGGAGGGCTGACTTTGGGCTGTTTAGGAACTTGATTGAGAGGGTACCATGGGAAAAAGCCCTTAATGGCAGAGGGGTCCAGGAGGGCTGGACATACTTTAAGAATGAGCTCATGAAGGCACAGGAGCAGGCGGTCCCAATGTGCCGAAAAGTGAGTCGGAGGGGCAGATGGCCAGTCTGGATGAGCAAAGAGCTCCTGAAGGAGCTGGGGGAGAAAAAGAGGATGTACAACCTTTGGAAAAAAGGGGAGGTGAGTCAGAGTCTGTT
>WEKX01016317.1:96624-113250 GCA_013390025.1 Pitta sordida | reverse complement strand
TTAGATGGTGAGTTGGACTAGATGATCCTTGTGGGTCCCTTCCAGCTCATAATATTCTGTGATTCTGTGATTCTGTGATATTATTTTATTTTACTTGGCTATTGGCTTATCTAGAAGTGTGGTAATTGGGCAGGGTTCTTTCTACCTTCTGCCTTGTGCCTTGTTTCTCACTTCTTATATCACATGGATTTAACGCTTAGCTATTATCCTCAGAGGCTGTAAAAGTGAGATGCACTAGTGCATTAGGGTTCACAGGTTCACAGGTTATTCTGAGTTGGAAGGGACCCACCGGATCATCTAGTCCAACTCTCAAGTGAACGCCCACCCAAGGATCAGGCCCACAAGCGTGGAACCACGGGCACCATGCTCCATCCATCCAAGCCTCCCACCATGTAGACCATGCCACTGAGTTCCTCATCCAGTCTTCTCTTAAACACCTCCAGGGATGGTGACTCCACCACCTTCCTGGGCAGACCATTTTAATGAGAGATCACTCTGTGAAAATCCTCTTCCTTACATTCAGTCTAAACCTCCCTTGGCGTAGTTTAAGGCTATGTCCTCTTGTTCTGGTGTCGTCAGCCCGAGAGAAGAGATTCACACCCACTGGACTGCAACCTCCCTTCAGGTAGTTGTAAACAGCAATGAGGTCACCTCTGAGCCTCCTCTTCTCCAGGCTGAACAACCCCAGTTCCCGTAGCTGCTCCCCATAGGGCTTGTTCTCTAGTCCTTTCACTATCCTTATTGCCCTTCTTTGGACTCTCTCGAGTAGCTCAGCATCCTTCTTTGTCACGGGTTTGATGTTAGAGGTTTTGTTTTATACGTTTACAAAGAAAAGGTTTTAATCATTTTTTTCTCTTTCCCCTTGTCCCCTCCCCCCTTCCCGAGTTCGGGGAGGGTGGAGGAGGGACCACAGGAAAGAAAGGACCCATCCCAAGTTTGAACAGAATGGCCCAGGAATTCCCCTGCCTCTGCAGAGCCATGAGGTTGATAATGAAAGTGGATGTGATCACTGTCGGACAGGTTAGCCAGCTGGACTGCCCCGAGGGGAGTTCTGCGATTTGTGGTTCACAGTCACTGCTCCAAAGAAGGAGGTGTAAGGAATTGGAGAGCGCAAAACTTCGATTCCCTAAGAAATTTGCCCCACAGGCTTCTGCCTTTGGAAGGCTGGGAAGGAGGGCTTTTTGGAAATACTGTTGCATACCGTACTGGAAGCTGTCTCTCTTCTCCCCTTGCTCGGATTCTGAGAAGTTACTACTAATACTGCTGCTACAAGTCCAGAATTCCTGCTTTGCCTTGCCACGGCTGCTGTTTCCCTGTGCTTTTTCCTGCTGCTGAGGAGAGGACTGCTGCTGAAGAGAGGACTTTTGGACCNCATATTAAGTTTTCTGTCAATCATTATTCCTAAATCCCTCTCCATTTCACCACTCTCCAGATGATAGTGATGCAGCCGATAGTGATGCATGGTGTTTTTATGTCCAAAGTGAAGAACCCGGCACTTGGACTTGTTAAATCTCATATTATTGGAAGCTGCCCATTCCTCTAGTCTGTCAAGGTCCCTCTGAAGGGCCCTCCTACCCTCCAGCAGTTGGACATTTACCCCCAGCTTGGCATCATCTGCAAACTTGCTCATGATGGACTCAATTCCCTCATCCATATCATCAATAAAAATGTTGAACAGTGCTGGACCTAACACTGAGCCCTGTGGGACTCCACTAGTGATTGACTGCCAGCTGGATGTGGCACCATTCACCAACACTCTCTGAGCTCATCCATCCAACCAGTTCCTAACCCAACATAAAATACTTCAGTCCATGCTCTAAGACTTTCTCCTGGAGCTTATTATGGGAAACCGTGTCAAAGCCTTTGCTAAGGTCCAAGTACACAACATCCACAGCCTTTTTATCATCAACCAGGTGAGTCACCAGATCATAAAAGGAGATCAGGTTGGTCAGGCAAGGCCTACCTCACTAAAACCATGTTGACTGCTTCTAATGTCATGTTCATTTTGCAGCTGCTGCACAATAGCACACAGGACTATCTGTTCCATGACTTTACCCAGGACCGAGGTCAGGCTGACAGGTCTGTAATTGCTCGGATCATCTTTCCTACCCTTCTTGTGGATGGGTGTCACATTGGCCTATTTCCAGTCATGCAGCTATCTAGCTAACTGTTAGATAAATCAGAGTATGTCTTTACAAAATTCTCTTATACGTACCTTATTTGAATTTTGGAAATGTTGTGAATATGGAGAGAGAAGGTAGCAGTTATGAGATGACTTTTTATTTTTTGCCAGATCTGTCTGCAGATTAAGGTAAAACTGATGAATCAAGAGAATGTCAGTGAATCCAAAAATAACATGGCAATTTTCAGAATTAAGAGGTGGCAGAGAGTTCCTTAGACCTAGGAAACTTTGTTCAGTTCTGGATATTGTTGCTGGCTTTCTTTATCTAAAGAGAGGAGATTTTTATATTTTAAACTTAAAATGCCAGTAAATTTTTCTTCAACAATTTCATCTTCAATAGCGACATATTTTTGTGGAAGCATAACTTCTTGCTTGGAAACTAATAAACGAGATTTTAAAAAAGCCACAGCCCTCAAACCTCTCAGAAGATTTGAGAATTTTTAGATTTATATAGATCTAATCATAGTTAATTTTTATTTTTTTAATATATCTGTTCCCAGCCTGGTATGTGTGGAAAGACTTCCCATTTTCTTGATATCCTGGTCTTTACAAAAATGAAGGCCAAAGAAATAAAAAATAATTTCCACTTAGTGGGTAAAAACCTTCAAAATCACCCTAAATCAGAGCTTTTTTGTTGAGAGTCCTAATGAATTCAATAGATTAGGGCTCCTAGTATGATAGAAAAACACCAAACAAAACCAACGACAAACAAACAGACAAAACAAGTAAATCTATCTGCAGATAGAGCTGAGAATTTTACCTCAAAATGGGAGGTTAACTTCACCCTGTGAATGATAATTGATTCCACCTGAAGCTGGGAAGTGCTGTAATCTCTCTTGTGACTGGAAATCAAATAATCTCTTTTATGACTGCACTGCTGATAAAAAAAAGGCAGTGTAACAGCTTTTACCAATGGCAGTAAACTCATTCTCACACCCAGGAGATGTCTGGAAGCTGACAGCATCTGTGTCAGGTCAGGTATCTCACAGTTCTATATGTTTCCTTTTTCTTTATTGTGGTGTTTCTCAGTGCTTTGAAAAAAAAATCCAGCTACTTGTTTCTTGAAGAAAATGAAGGGACCTAATATACTAGTGATTAATAAAATCATAAAGGTCATAGAGAATTAAAATAGTTTTCAACAGAAAGGATAGAGAAACTTGTATGATGCAGTTATAATGTTCATAACAAACTGATAATAATACTTCTTTAACTTAGGACTTATTGTGTTTACTTAGGATTTATGACAAACAATATAGATAATTTTGTAAAATAAGGAATCTAGAGGAATTCTTCCTATGCTGACTTAACATACTTCTGGCTCAAACTGAGCTGCAAACTGGGAAGTATACACAGGGAGTAGCAATGCCCCTTTGCTTGCTTTGTTCCCAAACTCTTGCCTAGATATCTTCTGTTGACTACTGCTAGAGACTGAGTACTGGGACAAGCAGATCTTTGGCTGGATTTGGCGTGACTGCTCTTTGATAACAGTATTGCATCTGCTGAGCTTGGACTCATCAGGCTGTTGGACAGAGGGTTTAACAAAGTCTATATCGGCATGTAATTTCACAGAGTAGGACAGGATCTTTAGACTGAAACTGAGACCCTAACATCCATGGTATATGTAACTCATATTTTTTTTCTTTGAACTAGGTTTGATCTCATGTTTTTTCTTTGAACTAGGTTTAATCTCATTTTCTGGACTGAATATCCCCCTCATGTGTGTGATTTAGTAGTAGGAAATAGATGGTGGGTTTTGTACTGCTGAAGTGGAATTTCCAGTTTTATTTCCTGTAGAGGTAATCTAATCTGTGCTCACCCAATCCCAATGTACTGAACTAATGTGCAGCAAGTAGAGACAGCAAGGGATTTGTTTCAAATTTCTGAAACAAGATATCAATATCACTTAGGTCTGCTTTGTCTTGGCTTCTTGCAGACAGATTTTTCTTTCCATTTGTATAGGAATGATGTTGGTAATGGCTGCTATTTCACAGAATCACAGAATATTATGAGTTGGAAGGGACCCACAAGGATCATCTAGTCCAACTCACCATCTAACACCCGTACAGAGACCGAGAGCACATCGCAGAGCATAACACCAACCTAGATCCCTCACAGTCTAGCAGGCCACTCCGAGTCGGAAGGGGCCCAGCGTCATCCAGCCCTACACCCCCCGGCTAGACCATGTCACTAAGCTCTGCGACGCTTATGATATGTGAGTCTGACCTGATGACCCACACATAGAAGTCCACTAATTAGTAATTAGAATTATTAATGTGAGTGTTTAAAAGGCATGTCTGCAGAAATAAGAAAATATAGACAAAGTTTGTGTCAAATATTACTGAAGTCCATCCCTTTTCTTGGTGACATGGGCGAAATTTCAGTATGAAAAAACTCCTCACTGAACAGTAATGAAGAACATGATGATATATGATTGTTCACTCCCTGGAGATTTGAATTGCATCTCTATCACATAACAGAGAGAGAAATCTAATAACAGTGATACAGACACTGGAGAGCAGATCTGCAGAAGTTCATTTACATTTAGGTGGAAAAATGTTGCCCCAAGGCAGCTGATGTAAAGCAGGGACAGAGACAAGACTCCAAGGAGGCACTTGGGTTAGGAAAAAAGTAAGGCCATGATCTCTGGAGAGACAAGGACCAGAGCAAATTTCCTTTGGCCTCTCTGCAGGTGAAGGAGGTTGGGATTTCCATCCCCACTGCAGACTGGACTGACTGGTTTGGGAATTAGACTGATGATTAATGGTTGTGGCACTGGGATGCCACAACTTTAAGAAGACCTGCTCAGTAATATTTTGCCCTTTCCAGCAGCTCCTGGTGAGGTTTTGCACTCATTGAGGCTGCAGGATGAAACTAATTTGTTGAATCTCATCACATGGCAGGTAATGACATCATGCTTATGTGGCTAAAAGGATTGAAGAGGCAAAAATCTTCCATGTGACTTCTTACTTTGGTATTTCCTAGATGTCTTTTTTCTTTTGAAGTAAGGCTCTGGGGAGGTTTAATTATGGAAATACTTGGGTGCAGACGTACTGAAATTCTTAATATCTAGAGAGCAAGGAGCCTGGAGTAATTACTGTGAGTAATGTATTTTGTATTTTTTCTATACAAAACTGCATCCCTGAATCAGATGGCTAATAATATTCATCTTCATCAAAAAATATAAAATCATGGCATTTGTTGGCCCTCCATCAATAAGTTGAATAGACAGCATCAGATTCAAGCCAGAAATAAGAATTTTCTATTTGAAAAACCAGTGTACCATATGTGATTAAATATCAGTCATTCAGATAGAGATAAAAATTCAGTATTCAGAAGGGTTTTTTTTGTTTTGGTTCGTTTGCTTATTTGTTTTGGTTTGTGGTTTTTTTGTATTTTTGTTTTTCATCATGAAGTTATGTTTCATTCTGAATTTTGAGAGAATCAGAGCAAATTTAAGGAAGGCATATTTAAGGACTTCTATGGGATATCATTACTACTTTAAATCCTTGGCAGTATATTATGATATATTTTATGTCATCTTAGATTGTTTGCATACAAAAACATATGAGTTCCGATGTTTCTTGATTGTTTTCAGACTTTTCTTGTAATATAAAAGCGTGCTAAATTAAACAGAGGACTAACCATGAGAGATGATAAATCTCACAAAGCACTTCAAAAAACTTCCTACAAAACAATCACCAAGATGAATGAAAGCCTTCAACACCCAGTGAAGTCAGTGAGAGCTGAGAGTTTCCTCTGAAGGTATGTCTGGTAAATTTAAGTTTGAGTTTTCTCTTGAAAACTCATTGTACTGTAAGTGTGTGCTACAGCCTCTGTAATGGTTAGTCAGAAATCTAGATCTCACCTTAGATTTAATCAATCAATTTATTCAATCTTGTTTAGGTGTTAATCCACAAGTTACAGGATTGTTATGTTCAGGGTAAGGGGAATAAAATATCCTTCAGTTTTAAGACCTTCAGTTGGATGACGTGAGTAAGAGGTTTCAAATGCAAACCATATTTATTTGTGTGTGATAAATCATCCTATTCTTCATTCAACTGTTCAGACAAAAGTTTCAACATTCAAAATGCAGTCCCAGAATAACTTGGTAGGGTTGCTTAGTCTAAATAATACCTTGTTCTTAATAGCTTTTCCAAATTAGACTATATAGCTCTACTTTATATACAAATACCGTTATGATGTAGTGGTGAAAGGATAGGTCATGCGCACATAACTTTGAGATAATTTTCTGTTTCAGAAAATAACAATTTACGAGTTTATTATCTCATTTGATATGAAAATGATTCCTCTTTTGCATTAATGCTCTTCTAAATGCGATAACACCCATAAAATCTATTGGAAACGCCCATATGTAACTACTTGAGATTTGCTGCGCACTTCTATATGGATTGTGACTGTACTCTTTCCCTTTTACAATATGTGATAATCAGCTGAACATATTGTGGGTCTGTGAAATGGAGCAGAATTAAATACTTTCGTTTAAATAGGTAATTTTGGGCTTGTTACTGAATTTCATCTTGCTGGTAGCCTAGTCACAGATTTTGGGAAAATATTTGTGGATGCTTGAGCATGATAGAGACTTTACAACTTTTGGGATAGGTATTGTTCTGCTAGGAGTTAAATTTCTTTCCATCAGCATCAAAATTATAAAAGGAAAACATAACAGAAACTATCTGGTCCTTGTTAAAGCTGCGACTGCCCTTTCATGAAAGAATGGATTTTAAATATTTAATGTTAATAATTATTTGCCTCTCTGTAAAAAAACCAAAAGGCTTGTTTAATCTAATTGTGAGGAAAATTTTTAAGTCTGAGGAAAATTTGGGGGAAAATACCAAGGAAAACTTGAGAAATATTCGTAGAACAGGATTGTTAGGAAAAGTGATGGCAAATGTTTTTAAAAAGTTACAGGAATCCTTTTGGCTGAACTAGAAATGTTGAGATGTTTCCCAGGTCAATTAAAACTTTCACACATCCACATTTCTAAATTAATAGTTGACATCACCTGTCCCATCCCTGTAGGGCATGTCAAGAGTCATAAGAATTGGTGTAATAGGACAATATGACTTTAATTATATGCAAAAAAGTGCTGCTGCTCTTACTTTTCTTGATCGTATAATATGGCTCACAATGGACTGCATGAAGTACAAGAAAGGGCCTTTTCTGAAAAGAAACACAATG
Organism: Pitta sordida; assembly: GCA_013390025.1. Lineage (NCBI taxonomy): Eukaryota > Metazoa > Chordata > Aves > Passeriformes > Pittidae > Pitta > Pitta sordida. The sequence goes on along the minus strand of WEKX01016317.1, from coordinate 105,869 downwards.
AAGGAAACAGAAGACATTTGATTTTTAATGATATAGGAAAGAAGCAGTAAGATGATAATGCTGAGGGAGAACGGAGGAAAGAATGGAAACAGGAGAAGGAAATGGAGAGTAAGAGGCAAAGGGAGAATAATAAACACGTATACATAAATGCAATAAGAAGACATTAACCTCATGGTGTCACCTCATGGTTAATGAGAACCACCCTTCTGGAAGCTGAGAGAAAACGTGCAGTAATATGTATCACTATGTGCTACATGCATGCCTTTCTATGTTTTTTCTTGCAGTTTTTGGTTTTTGCTCTTGTTGGGATAAGGCACGGCCCTATATGACAATGACCCAGGAAGGCCATTTTTTATTATTGCTATGTTTTGCAATAGTAGTGAGGAGATGGAAACCTGAAAAAAAAGAACAAAAAAGAGGCAGCCTTATCACCAGCAAATTGCATCCTTAAAAATCGATTTCATGTTTGCTGCCCGAGAATGTGATTTGGAAATTGGCCCAAGAAATAGTCTCAGGCAAATTATATTATCTTGCTACATGAATGACAAATACAGAACAGAAAGTGCAGACCAGCCTCACCCAAGATGCTAAAGGGATGCTTGTATCACTGGTTATGTAAAATGTGTATTGCATGCGGTATAAAAAAATAATACTATGCTTCCATTATTATTACCTGATCTCCTGATAAAACTGTGCCACCAAATTGAAAACAAAGTATGATAGTGTCAAGTGGAGTTTAAATCTCTCTACTTGTACTGTCAATCATACATTCATAAACTGAAATTTTTTCTTGGCCTTTATTAAAAATATTGATGAATTTCATTGTTCTTTGCTTTCAGATTAAACATCATTAAAGATCTTTTACATATATCTTTCTGTACAGGCACCTGTAAGAAATATAAGTTAGTTAATGTATAAAACATTTACTTGTACATATAACATATATTTTAAGCAATTAAAAATATAGGTGTTGTGTACATGTACACACACATGTACAAATAAATGTTCATGTTTATTTATAGAAGGTAGTAATTTTTTTATATCCTCCAGCACTTTGTGTTATCCTACTAAGTTACTGCTCTGGATTAGCGCTGTACCTGGAGAGGAACAGCTGTAGGCATCAGTATATGCTGAAGTTGACTTGCTGAAAAGCAGTTTTGCATAAAGGGACCCGGGAGTCCAGGTGGACACCGGCCTGTACATGAGCCAACAACATGCCCTTGCATCAAAGAGAGCAACCACCATTCTGGGCTGTATGAGGAGTGCTGCCAGCAGGTCGAGGGTGGTGACCCTTCCCCTCTGTTCATCACTGGAGTTCTGGATCCAGTTTTGAGCTACCCAGTGCAAGAGAGATACAGGCATGCTGGAGAGAGTTCAAATGGTGGACCATGAAGATGTTTAAGGAACTGGTGTATCTCACAGAAAGAAAGGCTATGAGAGCTGTGACTGTTCATCCTGGAGAAAAGAAGACCTAGAAGAAATATTATTAATGAATACCTGAAGTACAAGGGGTATAGAGCAAGTGAGTATCCAGTGACAGGACCAGAGGCAATGGGCACAAAATGAAACACAAGAGTTTCTGTCTGAATAGGAAACACTTTTTCACTCTGAGGGTGACTGAGCACTAGCATCAACTAGAATGTTGCCTAGGGAAGTTGCATTCCAAAGCTTGATGCTGCTTTGTGTCTCTCATCTATTTTCTCCCCCTCTCCACAAGGGCTTCAACATCGTTTCACCGTGGAAAGGACAAGCCTGTGAGTCTGTGATTTACTAAAAGTGACATTGCAATGATTTGAAGACTTCTTAGTGGAGAGTAATGGATGATGTGATTTCATGCTTTGAAAACACAAATGAAAGAAAATTGGGAACCTGACATGAAAAGCAAAACTTATACATTAATACAGATTTAAGTGTTTTTGTTTTGTGCAAAGAAACTCAAGGTGTTTTATTTATCAATAAATTTATCAACAAAAAATTGCTGGAAAGTGATTTTAATTTTTTTTATGTACTACTATTTTCTTTAATATGTCTTTCATAATTTGAAAACAAATGATTCCTGAGGTTTTACTCAATGAAAAGCTTTAAATGGGTCAGTCTCTTCTGCATTCTTTCTAATTTCGCCAGCTCCTTAGGGAGAAACTTTAGTTTCAATGCACATTGAGAAATTGGAAGAAAATATAAGGCAGCATATGTCTAACTCTCTGAGATATCATGACACTATACTGCATATTCATGGAAGATAAGTGCACACAATATGTCTTTGATTTTCTGCCAGGACATGTTCAACAAGTATTGTTTCTATTTGTTTTCATTATTTTCCACCATCACCCATGCATGCTAGCCTGCAGATTGAGAATACAATTTATAGAACAGTCAACAGAAATAGAAATTGGTTTTCTTGTTAATTTATTCCTATAGCAATATATTTATATTGTAGGTATGGAAAGTGGAACCCAGGCAGTCAGTCTACAAGCACAATGAGTGCTCTCAAGAACCTACCCTTGATTTCAAGTTTTTCTGCATAGATTGGCGTTTTTCTTTTTTTTTTCATTTGTGCATTGATCTAGGGTGTCCTAGATTCTCTTAATGAAAGAATTAAAAACACAAGCTACTCTTCCAGTTTGCATATGTGTCTCAGTTTGCCTTCTTGCCCGCTCTCCCTAACCGTCTTTCCTCTTCCCTTTGCAAGTTGTTTCCCAGTGTGGCAGAAGAGATCAGCAAAAGAGGATCATCAGCAGCATTGAATTATCATTTCCCTGTCCCTTTACTTGTCTCTATAACAACTCATGGTCTGGAGTTCCAGGGTGAGCTATTTAATTGATACATGTTCTTTGGTGAAGCCAAACATTCAACCTAGAGCAAATACTGCCCACAAAGTTGGATTAAAGTGAAAATAGGATCCTGAAATGATATTGGTTTGATAAGTTTAAGTAAATACAGATATTGCCTGATATTTTCTGGTATGACTACCTTGCCCTTCCTCTCTAACAAGAGAAAAAATCAGATTATTTGGTTTTGTAATTTATACAATAGTAAAGGTGTCATCTGACTGAGGAAAATGGAGGAAAGGTTAATTAAGCCTTATCTATAACTCTATGTGCTGGGCTGAGGAGTTCTAGGGAAGCAATCTACAAAGTAAAAATTAAAGATCTATTATAAAAAGTATCGACAACGAGGTTTGATCCTGTGTAATTAACTCTTTTCAAGCTACCTGTTGGAATCTCAGACCTGACTGTTAACCATTAAAAAACTATTTAAAATTAAATAAATTTCCATATGCCACTAATCTAGTACAATAATATAATGTATTTGGAAAGGCATTCAATTTTTTCTTTCATCCTCCTGCTTTCATATAGAAATAAAGAGAGGGGATTCACGATTTAGTCCAAGTGCGTCAAATACAGAGTAATCACAAAAAAAAAGTGTTGCCAAAAAACTACCTCTTCAATGTGTTGGAGATAGACGTTTTAACTTTTTTTTTTTTTAAAGACCCACTAATGTTTTTTTTTCAAAGTGTGATGGGGACATATCTGAATGAACCTAGTACATGTTTCAGTTAAGTAAAATATAATTCAACTGATTAATGTTTAGGAACCTGGAAAATTTATTCAATATACTGACATAAGGATTTGTATGATTCAGAATTCTGTGTGTTTAAAAATCCCTCTAAGTATATGCTTTGTACTCTCATCATGAATGCAGAGTGTACATTTAAATTGCAGTAACATCCCAATACCTCATTTCTGTTGGATTAAATAACAGTTGAATTATATCATTAAATTGTGTCCAGTTGGTGTTCTGGCAGACACCAGTTTCATGGTAATAAACATTACTTACCAAGCAATAGACCATGGTTTAGTTTTGCTCTTTTACATTGATAAATTATTACTTTTGATTCTCTCAGGAGTTTAAAATGTATGCAAACAACAACCTTAGGTTTTTTTCATGGTTTTCTCCTCATTCTCTTCTATATTTTGTGTTTTTGCAATTTGGAAAACCTATTGGTTCTGAGAGTTTTGGTTTGATTTAATAACATATCCTGAGTATTGTGTCCAGTTCTGGACTCCCCAGTTTAAGAAGGATGTTGAGCTGCTTGAGAATGTCCAGAGAAGGGTGACAAGGATGATGAAAGGACTGGAGAAAAAGCCCTATGGCGAGCAGCTATGGGAAGTGGGGTTGTTCAGCCTGGAGAAGAGGAGGCTCCGAGGTGACCTAATTGCTGTTTACAACTACCTGAAGGGAGGTTGCAGCCAGGTGGATGTGAATCTCTTCTCTCAGGCTGATGACAACAGAACAAGAGGACATGGCCTTAAGCTACACCAGGGGAGGTTTAGACTGGATGTTCGGAAGAGATTTTTCACAGAGAAAGTCATCTCTCATTGGAATGACCTGCCCAGGGAGGTGGTAGACTTGCCATCCCAGGAGAAGTTTAAGAAAAGACTGGATGAAGAGCTCAGTGACATGGTCTAGATGATGGGAGGCTTGGATGGATGGAACATGGTGCTTTCCATCATTTCATTCCTCAGTCTGTGCATTAAAGATGTAGAATATCATACTTTCCCTTGTTGCACTTCAAATGGTTGGTGATTGCCTGGTCCTCCAATTTGTTGAGGTCTCTCTGCAGGGGAGCCTTTGAGGGAGTCAACAGCATCTGCAAACGTCCTTAGTATCCCTTCTAGTCTTGCATTCAAATAATGTATGAAAATACTGAAGTGCACTGGGGACCATATGGAGCCCTGTGGAATCCCAGTAGTGATAGGTTTCCAGTTTGATGTTACTCCATTCATTGTTACCCTCTATGTTTGAGCCGTGAGCCAATTGCTCACTCATTGCTTGTTGTGTTTCCTCAGATGTATGGAGGAGTACTTCGAATTGAAAGAGGGTAGGTTTGGATTACATATGAGGAAGAAACTCTTCACTGGGAAAGTGATGAGGCACTGGAACAGGTTTCCAGAGAGATTGTGGATGTCCCCTCCCTGGAAGAGTTCAAGGTCAGGCTGGATGGGGCTTTGAGCAACCTGGTCTAGCAGAGGGTGTCCCTGCCATGAAACTAGATGAACTTTAAGGTCCCTTCCAGCCCAAGGACCCTCATCCTGCACAATACAATAATGCTATTAGCTTTGAAAATGCACAGCTGCAATTAAAATAAACTCATTTATGGATATATTAATGTTGACCTAAAATAAAGAATATATATTTAATAATTTTAGTTCATTTAATTTATATTCAGTAAATTTAAAATCATTTAAAATCAATTATTCCTGAACTTTCTTTATGGTTTGAGATTTTTTAATCTAAAGAATTGCACTGGGCCAACTTAGAATCACACATTATATTAAGTGACCTATGGAACAACCATTCACACATTTGTGCATTTAATGGTACTTGACTTCTAGCCTTACACTTTGTAAGTGTTCTATTGCACCATAATTCACATCTTGTCACATCCATGGCAGACTGAAAGAATTTGAATTTAAAGACACTAGGAGGCTGGGCAAAGAATTACAGCTGACTTGTAACCTTTGAAATTAATAAAGGAAAATGTAATTAGTTTTTGGTTCTGTGATGTCCCTAAAAGAGACAACATAGGATGAGCAGAGAGAAGAAAACACAAATATCTAGAAGTAAGTAAAGAAACAGAAGAAATATTTATTTATAGTAAGTATGATAGTGCAGGCAATGAAAAGCAAACATAATCCTACTTAATTTACCACTGTGAAAATACTATGTACAACCAAGACACTAGAAATATCCTGAGTTAGAAGGGACCCACAAGGATCATTGAGTCCAACTCTTAAATGGCACCGCTGCCTCCCTGGCAGGAATAAAACTACTTGAGAGGGTCCAGAGAAGGATGACAAGGATGGTGAAAGGGCTGGAGAACAAGTCCTATGGGGAGCAACTGCAGGAGCTGGGTTGTCCAGCCTGGAGAAGAGGAGGCTCAGGGGTGACCTCATTCCTCTTTACAACTACCCAAAGGGAGGTTGCAGTTGGGTGGGTGTAAATCTCTTCTCTCAGGCTGACAGCACCAGAACAAGAGGACATGGCCTTAGGCTGTGCCAGAGAACTTTTAGACTGGATGTTAGGGAGCACTTTTTCACAGAAAGAGTGATCTCTCTTTGGAATGGTCTGCCCAGGGAGATGGTGGAGTTGTCATCCCTGGAGGTGTTTAAGAAAAGACTGGATGAGGAATTCAGTGACATGGCCTAGATGATGGGAGGCTTGGATGGATGGAGCGTGGATGGAGATTGGAAGTTGGCCAATGTGATACCTATCCATAAGAAGGGTAGGAAAGAGGAGCCAGGAAATTATACACCTGTCAGCCTGACCTCGGTGCCAGGCAAAATTATGGAGCAAATCATCTTAAGGAAAATGATGTTGCACCTCCAGGAGGGTAAGGAGATCCGACCTAGTCAGCATGGCTTCAGGAAAGGAAGGTCCTGCCTGACCAATCTAATTTCCTTCTATGATCAGGTGACCCGCCTGGTTGATGAGGGAAGAGCTGTTGATGTGGTGTACCTGGATTTTAGTAAAGCCTTTGACACTGTCCCCCATAACAAACTCCTGGTGAAGCTGGAGGCTTGTGGTTTGGATGGGTTTACAGTGGACTGGATCAGGAGTTGGTTGGATAACAGAGCTCAGAGAGTGGTGGTTAATGGTGCTGTGTCCGGTTGGAGGCCGGTCACTAGTGGGGTGCCTCAAGGTTCAGTGTTGGGACCTGTCCTGTTCAATATCTTTATTGATGATCTGGACGAAGGGATGGAGACTATTATTAGCAAGTTTGCGGATGACACCAAGCTGGGGGTAAATGTAGATCTGGAGGAAGGTAGGAGGGCTTTGCAGAGAGACCTTGACAGGCTGGACAGATGGGCTGAATCCAATGGCATGGGGTTCAACCAGTCTAAGTGTCGGGTGCTACACTTTGGTTACAATAACCCCATGCAGAACTATAGGCTGGGATTGGAGTGGCTGCAGGATGATCAGGTGGAAAGAGACCTGGGAGTGCTGGTGGATAGAAAACTTAACATGAGGCAGCAGTGTGCCCAGGTGGCCAGAAAAGCTAATGGTATCCTGGCCTGCATCAGGAATAGTGTTGTCAGTAGGACTAGGGAAGTTATTCTCCCCCTGTACTCAGCACTGGTTAGACCTCATCTTGAGTACTGTGTTCAGTTCTGGGCTCCTCAGTTTAAGAGGGATGTTGAGATCCTTGAGCGTGTCCAGAGAAGGGCGACAAAGATGGTGAAGGGGCTGGAACACAAGCCCTATGAGGAGCGATTGAGAGAGCTGGGATTGTTCAGTCTGGAGAAGAGGAGGCTGAGGGGAGACCTTATCGCTCTCTACAACTACATGAAGGGAAGTTGTAGTCAGCTGGGTGTCAGTCTCTTCTCTCTGGCTACCAGTGATAGAACAAGAGGACACAGTCTTAAACTGCGTCAGGGGAGATTTAGACTTGACATTAGGCGGAACTTTTTCACAGAGAGGGTGATCTCTCAGTGGAATGGGCTGCCCAAGGAGGTGGTGGAGTCGCCGTCCCTAGAGGTGTTTAAGAAAAGGTTGGATGAAGTTCTTGGTGACATGACCTAGATATTAGGGTAGGATGAGGTGTTGGTAGTAGGATGGCAACAGGTCAGGTTAGGTAACAGGTTTGACTAGATTAGATTAGGTAACGGGTGATAGGTGATAGGTTGGACTTGATGATCTCTATGGTCTTTTCCAACCTTACTGATTCTGTGATTCTGTGATTCTATGCCCGTGTTTTATCTTTCTGAGCTAATCTCAGGGTCATGTCATCATCTCTGGTTTGTTTGTTTTTTTTTTTTTTTTAATTTAACCTAGCTCTCCATCTCATCATCCCATTATCTAAACCATGTCAATGAGTTCCTCATCCAGCTTTTTCTTGAACATCTCCAGGGATGGATAGAGGATCACTCTGACCAGTTTTACTGACATCTCCATAAATTAGAAAGCATGAACCATCACAAAACACAAGGACACAAAAGCACAATCCTGAGTGTTAAGGTAATATTGAATACCAATAATTATCACAACTGGAGCTTTGGAGATCTTTTCCTGTTACTAATCAACGGAGTTGTTCATATACCACGTTTACACATACTGGATGATAATCTACATCATTTACATTTGTATATGACGGCTGGTCATTTACTTTCACTAATTTATTCAGTTTTTTCAACCTGTTTAAGAATGTACAAGAGAGGATGTGCCCGTAACAATATAAACCAGTCTCATCAGAACTCAGAGCAGAGTGCAATCGCTAAAGATGCTTTATCCGCAAGAGGGTTGATAATTCATAAATCCCTTACAGATAGATACAAAATTCTAAAATCCTCCATCTTGAATGGAATAAATATCAACATTTCCTACAATCAGTGTTTTCTGAATATAAAAATGTCAATACACAGTTTCAAAAAACCTTGATTAAGAACAGAATTGCTCAGAAATCAATAGAAAAATATTACAATAAATATGTAAGGGGTTATTGTCATAAATCTGAAAAACAAAACTTCTCAGTTTGCAGCCAAAAGCTGATTACATAAATGAAAAAATGAACCATGCATTAAGCCACGCCTCTTCTTTGAATAATGACACTGCACACTAATTTAAGATAAAAATCCATAACAAATAATTTAAGGGGTTTTATAGCCCACCTAGGCACACTGCTGGCTCATATTGAGTTTTCTGTCAATCATAACTCCTAAATCCCTCTCCATTTCACCACTCTCCAGCCACTCATCTCCCAGTCGATAGTGATGCATGGGATTGTTATATCCAAAGTGAAGAACCCGGCACTTAGTCTTGTTAAATCTCATACAGTTGGAGTCTGCCCATTTCTCTAGCCTGTCAAGGTCCCTCTGAAGAGCCCTCCTACCCTCCGGCAGTTCGACATTTGCCCTCAGCTTGGTATCGTCCGCAAACTTGCTGATGACGAACTCAATTCCCTCATCCATATTGTCAATAAAGATGTTGAACAGTGCCGGGCCTAACGCTGACCCCTGTGGGACTCCACTAGTGACTGGCTGCCAGCTAGATGTGGCCCCATTCACCAACACTCTCTGAGCTCATCCATCCAACCAGTTCCTAACCCAACATAAAATGCTTCTGTCCAGTCCATGTTCTGTGAGTTTCTCCTGAAGCTTATTATGGGAAACTGCGTCAAAGGCTTTGCTAAGATCCAAGTACACAACATCCACGGCCTTTTTTTCATCAACCAGACAAGTCACCAG
>WEKX01016317.1:52860-96417 GCA_013390025.1 Pitta sordida | reverse complement strand
GCACTTCAATTGTGTGCAGCATCCCACCATGTCTCCATGATGACAACTATATTGTATTGCTCCTGATACACCATAACATCCAGTTCTTCCTCTTTGCTACCCAGGCTGCGTGCATTGGTGTAAATGCACTTCAACTGAGATGCTGAATATGTTTTTGTTTCCTTCTTGCCAGTTTCGGTGCCCTCTTGAGTGACTGCTGGATCCCCTTCCCCCTTCAAACCTAGTTTAAAGCCCTGTCAATGAGTCTTGCCAGCCCTTTGGTCAAAACCCTCTTGGCTTTCTTTGATAGATTCAGCCCTCTAGGGTCTGTTAGCCCTAGTTTGGTGAAGGACACCTCATGATCATACAATCCAATGTTTTTCTGGTGGCACCAGCCCTTGAGCCATTTATTAAGAGCAAGAATCCTGCTGCTTTCAGGGTCCAATCCTGCCATTACAGGGACAGAGCAAAAGACTACCTGCATTCCTGTCCCACTGATCAATTGACCTAGTTCCCTAAACCCCTCCCTGATCTCTCTGGTTGCCCTCTCATTAATCTCCTCACTACGAGCCTGGATGACCAGCAGGGGGTAATAGTCTGAAGGTTGAATTAGTTTTGGCAACCTCTCAGCAATATCCCATACCTGGGTCCCAGGGAGGCAGCAGATCTCCGTGTGGAATGGGTCCGCTCGACAAGTAGGCCCTTCTGTTCCTCTCAGAAGGGAGTCCCCGACAAAGACTACCCTCCTTTTCTTTCTGACACAAGAGGTTCTGATTGGTTTGATGAAAAAGGTAGATTCTAGTGATTTATTAGGTGGAGTGCCTCCTTCTGTGTCATCCTCCTGATCCCCAAAATCCAGAACCCCAAACCTGTTCTGTAGGGGTAACTCATAGGGTGGCATCTGAAAGGGTGGTGGTGGACAGGAGAGGGATGCCTTCCCCCCACGGGAGGAGACCTGTTCCCACTCCCCCTCATCCCTGAGGTTTCTTTCTCCTACCTTGTACTGAGCAATGTGAGGTGCTTGTGGATGCTCAGGCTCCCAAGTGTCCCCAGAGTTTGGGAGAGCACTATCCTCTAATTCTACTTCCCTTGCATTACCATGATTATTTTGCAGCCTTTCCACCTCATCCTTTAGCTCTTTAGTATCCTGTCACTGAAACGCATTGGAAAGATTCTGTGTTATGCTTGACGATTTATTGGTTCTGGGAAAACGAAAACTGAAATATTGTGCAAAATGTTAATACCAGGACTGATCATATCACTTAATGGCATGATGGTAACTGACTTTGGGATGTTTGAAAATAGGGTTATAACAATCCTGGGAGTAGGGACTACTTAGTCGTGAAAAAATTTCCTGCCTAAAAACCACCTTCAGTGTAAATTTTTTCTTATGTTTCTCATAGCTCATTGCATAACTAATACATGAACAATTAGACAAAATATACATTGAGACATTTCTAAGATTTTCTTTTTGGATTGAAGGATTCTCATGCTTCCTAATGTTTTGCCAGTATTAAAGATGTTTTCAGACCAGATTAGCAGTCAGGTTTTCACCCCCGTCCCCAAGATTTGTCTGTGCCTATTTATGTGAAAACTTCCTCTGTGCCTGTCCAAGTATTTTTCTGCTCGTGCAATCTGTTTCTGGCTATGGATTTCTATTTCAGGCCCATCATATAACTGTTTGGAGTACAGTCAGTTCTGCCTGTCAGTGGACAAGGTATTTCTAGAACTGTATGCTGCAAAGCTCTTGTATAAGATAGCACCTCTTACAGAGAAAACAACTACATACAGACAAGTAAAAGAAAATATATATGAAGACTGCAAAAGCTTTGCTCTCTGAGTTGACAAGCATTTACATGATACTCTTGTCTCGGCTTTATAGACCATACGTACCAGGAAGCAGGACCTCTGATGGAATAAATCCCTTCCAACTCATAATATTCTGTGATTCTGTGATTCTGTGAAAAGCTTATCCCTCCAAATTACTGTAATTCTGAAATTATGAGAAGTTTGACTAAAGTGTAAAAACAAATAACAATTTTACTAAAACTGAGAACAAAACAGAACAAAACAACAACTGAAAAATAATTGAAAAAAGGTAATCCAAAAATCACTCCTTCATCTCCATGCTGCTGAGACCACAACATAGTCTCGATGCAGTGATGCGGTCCCAAAGGCAGGTGGCTGTCATGTGAAAGCAACAACAATGGCAGTGGCTGCAGCGGAGCCGGGATTTCCTACGGGTGGCATGACTCCAGCAGCTTCAAGACTCTTCCATAGGCACATAGCTCTAGCAGGATTGGAACTTTCCCATGGACAACAGTGATAATAGACATCAAGGACCTCCTGTGGGTGGCACAGCTCTGGTAGCATTGGGACTTTCCCATGGGCAGCACCGCTGCCCATCTCCAGGTGGTAGTGGGTGTGGACAGGGAGCAGTGGTGAGTGCGGCACTGCTGGTGGGTCAGGACCTTGGCAGTTCCCTGGATGTAGGTGGAGCAGCTATGGTGGCTGTGGGTGTGGCAGCTACAGCTGTGAAGTAGAGGCTATGGCAAAGCCAATGTGGGGCGTTCAGCAGCAGGAAAGCCTGGGCTGGACAGATGCTGAAGGCAGAGGTGAGATGTCCATGCAGCAACCTCCTTGGAGGGTCTCTTCCCAGGAAAAACAAGAGAGTGAATCAGAACTGTTGACAGGCTTTATTCTCTTAAGTTCTCACTGGTTCCCACATCACATGTATTTCACTCTGGGGAATTTTCTTTTGGACGGCAGTGCCATGTAAGTCTGGGGTGACTTCTGTTGTGCTTCAGACCCAGTGCTGCTGCAATGCTTCCTCCCCTTGGCCTGCTCCTCTGCCCCTCCACCCACCCCCTCATTCAGAAAGACATAGGAGCATGGGAAAATCCCAAACCAAGAAAATCTAATCCACGACAGCTTTGATGTCTTTTTTTAAAGTGATGATAATTCTACATTTTATTAAACATTTAGGTGATGGCAGTATCAGCATGATGGCAGTAGGTTTGATTGCCTCGTAAATTTAGGAAAACAAGTTTCCACTACTGTCATTAAATCATTGTGGGTCAAACAACAGATCTTACAGTTGACTCTCAGTGTTGCTTTTAGAAAAATTTTTGTCACCTCTGCTTGTACAGTGGACTTGAGTTCCATATTGTGCATGACTAGTGACTAACATCTGTGCTTGCAAAGCATTATGTATTATAACAGCGATATGCCATATGAAAGAAAAGAGAAATCTGGGTCAAAATCAGAATATTTAGTGAGAAATGCAGCTGTTCAGCTCATGTTTCCTAAGAAAATACTTCAGATGAAGACCATTAACTTAATTTTCACTGATTTTTTTTGAAATCTCATGCATTAATGGAATGTCAATGATTATAGTACGAAGATTCAAGCCATCCAACTGTAGATTTGCTACCCATTCTACTTCTTTAGTTAATTCATTTGAATAAGAAACATACTAAATTGCTTCAATATTGGATTCGTAATGGAAAAAATGATACATGCATGAATGTAAGACATTGCTTTAGATCTTTCTGTCCTTGTGGGTTAGCACAGTTATTACTAAGAAATCAATTTGTCTTTAACTGCATAGAGTTGGCTTTTAGCAGTTTTCAAGACTACTTTAAAGAAGGTAATATATTCATTGAAAAGAATGGGTTTATTTCTACATTTTCTTAAGCTTCTCTCCAGGCAACTGCCTCACAATTTAATAATGATGAGATATTATTTCATGTTCTGCATTAGTATTTTTAGCACCAACATTTCTAATGATTGCCTTTTGTAATCACTTTGTGAAGAATTTTCCTGAATATCTGTCAGGTAATTATTTTTTATTATTATTTTGTTTTAAGATGGGTTTTATTTCTGTTGCAATTCAGAGTAATTCACACAAACTAAAAAGTTATTTTTAACTTCCAAAACAGCAGGTATATTTCTGCAATACTGTTGCATGTTAGTCAGACCATTTTTACTTAATCAAGAATGGCAAGGAAAGGAAGTCTATTTTACTTTACCCTATTAATATTCTTGAATAGTCAATAGAGATTTTTATTTTCACCTACCAGATCAATTAGTTTTATTCTTATGAGCTTGAACAGGGCGAGGCCATTCAGAGACCTGAATATTTTCCCTGCTTCTTCAGGGATTACTTCTTACATGAATCTTCAGCAAAAGCAGGTGATAAATGTTCTTTTGGTGTCTGGGTTTATGCAACTATGTATTCCCAAGTCTTGCTTTACTTTTGGACCTGGAATAGCTAAAGAATTGTTAGGACCTCTGGCAAAAGACATTGTTTTCCAATAGCAAGGGATTCACACGAGGAGACTGGATGAAAAGTTAAACATCTATTTTGTGAAACCAATCTTGCCTTCAACCTTAAAAAACTCTTCCTAGCCAATACAATAATCCAGGGTGTCTAAGAAGTCCATTTTCAGTGCATGGTGTGGAGATTTAAGCTGTGTAAATTTATTAGTATTAATGGAAGAATAACAAGTCTCAATCTGTGTGCATTTTTGTAGAGCCTTGTCCTCAGCAGTCAACGGGGAGAGATGGAGCTGGGGAAAGAACATCTGTGTATGCTTTGCAATGTTGATTGACAGCCTCCATCTTCTGCAGTCTATTGCCAAGGTGACATGTCCTCGTATCAACAGCTGTGTTTGGTTCTTTCAGCCATTCTCAGAAGAGGAGCATTTCTAAGTGATACTGAAGACCAGTTTTGATATGAAAATACGTCCAGATCTCCAACTACATCAGTGAGAGTGTGTACTACTTCAGGGTTTTGGAGTGAAGAGATGACAACAGAATGTTCACTGGAAAAGCTACATTGTGAAGCTTTTCCAATCATTAGATATATGATAGCTTTTGGATGTTTTCAATAATATGTATTTCAACGGTAGTAATTTTCCGTATTTTTTTATAACAATAAAATAATGCTCATTTTCACTCTTTTTTTCCTTCTCCTTCCCTTCCTCCCTGAGAGGACTCGGTATTGCTTATTTTATATTTATTCATCCTCCATGATTCACAGATATGACTTTTATCCAAGTAAGCTTTTGCTGAAAAAAAAATATGGAAGAAGTTAACATGTTTATTGTAACTTCACCACTTTGTATTAGTGAAAAAACACAGATGATATTTTTTAAAGGAACAATACACCTATAGCCCTTTTTTAATCAATTTGTTCTTAATAAATCTATTATTTGCATAGGCTTGCTTCTTGAGAACCAAGTCTGTCTAATCCAACATGCTCAGTTTGTGCTTACTTTACACTTCTGCCTTTACAGCTTCTGTTCTCTTCCTCTTTTCTTTAGTTTATTTTCTCATTGACCTCCAGCTGTGAGTTCAGAATGTTCCCACATACTGGCAAAATGAAATGGCAACACATAGTCTGAGTGCAATCAAAAAGGTCTTCAGGGTATTAGGATGTTTTTAGAGAATCCAGGGCACAAGATATATTCTTGTCAATACTTCTAGTTGAAAGAAGCAACTTTGGAAGAAACAGACAGGAGCACATTTGCAGTCTTAGAGAGATGAACCAAGTACTCCTGAGGTAACAGAAGCCAACAGGAAAACATCAAGGAAATGTCTCAAAAGAATTAAGGTATGGTCCTTTAAGAAGATGACAAGTATGACAGCACAGCTGAGGTGCACATAGCATGGACAGACATAGTTGCCATTACTGAAATTTGGTAGGATGAATCCCATTACAGGGGTATGGCTATTGATGGCTACAGGCTTTTCAGAAGAGACTGAAAAGAAAGGAGAGGTAGAGAGGTTGCCCTCTACCTTAAGAAGTAGATTGAGTGTGAATAGTTGACTCTGAAGACCAGCTATCAAGGAGACCTGTGGGTAAGAACTAGAGATCGAGGCAACAAAGGAAGTTTAGTGGTCATTGTCTAGTATAGGCCACTAGATCAAGGGAAGCCTGTTGATGCAGCCTTCTTGCTCCAGCTACAGGAGGCATCATGCTTGCAGGCTCTTGTCCCTCTGGAGGACTTTAATCACCATGACATCTTCTAGAAAACTAGTGTAGTGAGCTGACAGATCATTAAGGAAGTCTTCCACAGTGCACAAGAGCTAACAATCTCCTGGAGCAGGAATTTGGGCAAAAAAGTCAAGAGACCAGCATGGCTGAGTAGGGATCTTCTGGCCTAAGTATAGGGAAATAAACAAATGCACAGGCAGTGGAAACAAGGGAACCTGGGAAAAGTATTGATATTAAGTTTGATGGTGTAAGGATGGGGTAACGAAGGCCAAGTTGCAACTGGATCTGAACCTGACAAACAATGCAAAGAATAACCAGAAGGGCCTCTACAAGCATGTTAACCAGAATGATCTTTAAGGTCCCTTCCAATCCAAGTTATTCTATGATTAGGTGATGATCTAGTTCCAACCCTCCATCCATGACAGACCAGGTTGCTCAGGGCCCCATTGCACCTGGCCTTAAACATTTCCAGGGATGGAGCACCCAGAACTTCTCTGGGCAGCCTGTTCCATTACCTTACCGCCCTCACAGTAAAGAATTTCTTTCTAATCACAGAATCACAGAATCACAGAATACTATGAGTTGGAAGAGACCCGCAAGGATCATCTAGTCCAACTCACCAACTAACGCCCGTACAGAGACTGAACGCACACCCCAGAGTGGTGAACATAAACCTAGTTCCCTCACAGGTTCACAGGCCACTCCAAGCCAGAAGGGACCCACAGGACCATCCAGCCCAACACCTCCCAGCTAGACCATGTCACTTAGCTCCTCATCCAGTCTTCTCTTAAACACCTCCAGGGATGGCGACTCCACCACCTCCCTGGGCAGACCATTCCAATGTGCAATCACTCTCTCTGTGAAAAACCTCTTCCTTACATTCAGTCTAAACCTCCCCTGATGTAGCTTTAGGCCATGTCCTCTCGTTCTGGTGTTGTCAACCTGAAAGAAGAGGTCCACACCCACCTGGCGGCAACCTCCCCTCAGGTAGTTGTAAAAAGCAATGAGGTCACCTCTGAGCCTCCTCTTCTGCAGGCTGAACAACCCCAGTTCATATCTAATCTAAACCTGCCCTCTTTCAGTTTAAAGCCATTTCACCTTGTCCTATCTCTACATATCCTTGTGAGAAGCAACTTAGTAAGAAGTATAATCCAGAGTATCTGAAATGTGAGATTTGTCCTTTGACACTTAGCCTGTGTCCACCATACTCTGCTTCTGAGATTGCCATGTTTCTCTTTCCCCAGCAGATGCAGGTAACTGCAATCTTTTAGGCTGCTCCCCACAACTGGAGAAATTGGTGATTTTGAGACTTGTTATGAGTTTAGAAAATTTTATATATTGGAATAGCAAACTTTACATGTATCTGTTAAGGCATATTCCAAGTGACTAGATGATCCTTGTGGGTCCCTTCCAACTCATAATATTTTGTGATTCTGATTCTGTGAAAATGTCTGCTAAGAACTGATTGGTATTAGGTACAGGGAAAAGAGGATAATTATTTGCTTCTAGATTAAGGGTGTTTGTAATAATGACAAAGTGCTACATGGTTTAACTCTCTTAGCAGCACAGATCACCTTGTCATCTGAGGAAAGAAAATTTCCAAATAGTAGCTTTTTTGTGTGCTCGTCATACTAAAAAAAACAAACCACCTTATCTTTTTTGCTGGTCTGTTTTCCAGACTCTTCAATTCGTTTTCATTAGTCATCTTTTTATCACATTACGCTTGACCTTTCTAGATTTGCATTGACCTCTTTGTGTAATAACATATCCTTGTATCTACTGGACTTCTTATTTCTTCATGTTCTGGTAATTATGAAGGTTTAAAAATTATTTTTCAGGATTTCTCTTAATCTCTCACATTATTTTCATGTTGTGTCTAATGCAATTTCTTTTCTTATGCGAACTAACCTTAATATTAAGCCTTTAACTCTATCTTTAAATCCGTTATGCATAGTACTACAACCAAGAAATGATCTTATTTATAAATTAATGTTAAAAGACTGTATTAGCTGTAAAAGACTGTAATTATGCTGCTGTGCTTTCAGTCTCTCCTGTGTAAGTAATCACAATTCCTCAGTATGATCGTTGCAAGCAATAGAAAACAAGTGAAAAGGAGGAAAAACTGAAAATTAACTGAAATTAAACCTTTAAATCCATATCTAAACATCTATAAAAATGCCGTAATTTTTTAAGTTTAAGAGCCATATTTGAAGTCATTGTTGAACAAAACAATCTCAAATTCAGACTCATTTGATTTAATGTCTTCTTATGAAATAATGTGCATTTTAGAATCTTGGTTTTCGTCTTCCTAAAATACTGACCTGTGCTTCTTCTAAAAGATGTACCTATGTGGTACTAAGCAGACTTTTCACAAGAAAAAATGTCAAAAGAATGTCATTGAGCAATATTTTTAAAGCAGTACTTCAAGAATCTTCACTGATACTGAGGAAACAAGTATTTTGATATTACTTATTCAGTAAATAATTAATCACTGGTGCCTGGTTATGTTTGTCAGGTATGGAAGTGCTTGCATGAGGAGCAGCATATTCACTTTTATATCTTGGGGCATATGAAATTCATGCCCACAGATGTTATCTGCCTTTTCAGCAAGTGCCACTGTAGTGAGGAACCAGGATTTTTTTTTTTATTGTTTTGATGAGGAAACAGTTGGACTATTCATTTGCTATTGGTGTATGCCTGGATCTGCCAAAAGACACCCATTTGTGGTTGTATAGGCACTCACTGCTTTCCACAGCTTCCAACTTGTCCTCAATATTTCCATCTTACTGATCCAAGATCAGACTTATGTGAAATTGATATAAGTGGCTCATGAGTTTAAACTCTGCTGGGCAATCAGGTCAGTATTTGATAGAAAGTTATAAGTATCCTTATGTTCATATGTTCAATGCCTCTGCTATACGATAACTTATCAGTGAATTATGTACAGTGTATTTATTGGTTGTAAAGTGAACGAAAAATAATTTGGAAATTGACTTCACAGCTGATTTTCAAAATTCCAGGTTTAGAATTTAATAAAAAATCTTATCTGGACTTATATGTTGTTTTATTTTCTGAAGAAGTTGCTCCTTGGGAAAGCTGGATTTCTCTTTTTTCCAATTTTTGATAAAATTTAGGGTGAAAGTGAAATGGACGTGAGGCAAGTTCTCTGCTTTAGGGAGCTCTTTATTCCTACACTGTACACAGCAATGGAATTGCAAGAAGTTCATGAAAACATGAAGTAAATGAATAGTAAGTGCCAAAAATGCTTGAATTTTGCAAGTACCAAATAATCTGACTTGAAGACAGCTTTTCTCATTATTCTGTACCTACCTGAAAATGTCTCAGACTAGACTTTACATAAGATTGTTTTAGTTGCAGAAACAATTAATAGACCAATGTGAGTTATAATTGGAACACTTGCACTATCAACACAGCTTTTAAACTGTAATTAGGATAAAATTTCTTGCTTTCACTTAGCTGTAAATCAGGTGTTATTCTTCACAGTTTTAGTTCTTATACAGTCTCCTGGGCTGGGATTTGGACTATTTTAATCCCGTGCTGCAAGCAGTTTAAGTAAGAGTAAATGTCATATTTATTTCTGGAGCACTCACCACTGTAGTATTTATATGCTGAAAATGTGTTTATGAGGAATTAATTTCAATCTGGTCAAACCTACCTATAAAGTATCGGTAGTCTTCCCTATTTTTCACCTTACGAGTTCTTTCTCTGCTTATAAGGAGTTTCAGTTATTTTGGGTAGATCACATAAGAATTTTTCATCTAACTTTCTTCAAGGAGTGTGCATTATTGCACAAATTCAGTAGCCATAGAATAACAGGTTGAAAGGGCCCAAGAAGTACTCTAGTGCACTTCGTATATTCAAAGCCAGGTTGCTCAAGACTGTGTCCAGGTGAGTTTTACATATCTTAAAAGGCAGTGACTCCACAACCTCTAAGGAAATTGGTTGCATTGTTTAGTTTAATCACACTTACAGTATACCAAGATTTTTCTTACATTTAAAGGTCATTTCTTAGGAGTTTTTTTTCTTTATGCTCAGAGATTTTTTTTTTTTTGGTCAAAGGCACCACAAAGAAGGGTCTAGCTTCATCTTTTTTACTACCCACCATGACTAGGTAGTATTTATATTAACATTTATACTGGTAAGATCCCCCATGAGCCTTCTCCTCCACGTTAATCAATTCCATCTTCTTCACTCTGCTCCCATTTATCAGATTACTTAAATAATTTTATGGCACTTCATTTGTTTCAGACCACTTATAACAAGATGTTTTCTTAGAATGACATAGCATTTAGGTGAGTCTTCTGAAGTAATACAGTTTTCCAATACAGTCACCAATCATAGTAAAAATCACTGCATGAGGAGGAGCATGTTGAATCTCCCTGCCTTTCCTGGCCCCTTTTATATTTGTTTTTTATCAAGGTTTAGATCTTACAAACACTTATGTGTACCTGGAGACTTGCTTTCAAAGCAGATGCATTGCTGTAATTTTTTTCACCATGGAAGAAATAAATCAAACCTTGTCATTCTCAAGGTCAATAGCAAAGGTCTTAGTAGGTCAAAAGTAGCAAAGATTTTCTATTTTTTTCTCCTTTGCTGAACCCTTTATTTTCAGGAACCCCTAGAAACACTGTAGCTTCCTTTCACTTCCTTGAGTGTCCATTGATACACTGCAATTTTTATTGCTGTTGTTAACCACAATTAGTCTTTCAGACTACTCTTAATTTTTTCTGAGTCATTGTCACCTCAGAGTTGTGTCACTGGAAGTTCTGCTCCATGTATAGGAAACAGGAAGGAAATTTTTGTCCTTTTCCAGACATAATATGCCCAGATGTGAGCTTGGTAACTGGAGAGCCTATTAAGCTCAATGACAAAGCTGCTTAGCTCCACAGTCAAGGGGGTTATGGAATTGTAAGGCATCAGGAAATCATTTGTCTTATTTATATCAAAGCTTTTTATGGAGTCAGCGTTGTGCTGTAGAGCCTCCAGATACTGTAGAGTCAGCGTTCCAACAAAAGACTCTGTTAGTAAAAGATTTTCAGCTGAATCTACCACTTGAATGCATTAAGATAGAATTATTACAGAAGTATATTTCATGAACTGTGCAATTCATGAGCAATGAAATTTTAATCCTGATGCATAGTAAGCTTAAGAACTGTGAGAATGTCACCTTAACTTGATACCCCTGCCACCTTGAGTCCGGGCATATGCCTATGGAGAGAGACGAATTAGTTTTACTATGACCTGACAGAGAAAGATGTAAGAATATGAGCAATGAAGTTAGCTAACTGAGAAGTTTTGGGATTAAACTAAACCGTTCCAATGTTCTCATCCATTACTCTGTGAAAGATAAAATAGTATATTGTACATGCAGCTTGAATACATTAATCAACAGTTTCCTGGCTGATAAGTGTACTAATGAAAATGGATTTCAAGTGACACATTAACTGGAAACATCATCTCTGTGCGTCTAGGCCAGAAAAATTCATTCCGAACTTGGGCAATGGGAACTAATATCAGCTGTATCTCTAGACATGCATGAATAGATAAATAAATAAAATGGCTTGCTAAGGTTTTCCAAAGTGTCTGCAAACATCAACTGTTTTGATTAAAAGAGGTAACTGGTAAGATATTGTGTTCTCCAGATGACTTACCGAGTTCCATAAGATGTCCAAAGCTGGGCAGAATGACCACTCTTAATACAAAGTGCACAACATCAATTTCTAAGGTGAATCTGGAAACTTGCACAAATTATGCTATTATTCTGAGTTGGAAGAGACCCATATGATCATCTAGTTCAACTCCCAAGCAAACGCCCACCCAGGGATCAGGCCTACAAGCGTGGAACCATAGGCACCACGCTCCATCCATCCAAGCCTCCCACCATCTAGACCATGTCACTGAGCTCCTCATCGAGTCTTTTCTTAAACATCTCCAGGGATGACAACTCCACCATCCTCCTGGGCACACCATTCCAATGAGCGATCACTCTCTGTGAAAAACCTCTTCCTAACATTCAGTCTAAACCTCCCCGGCATAGCATAAGGCCATGTCCTCTTGTTCTGGTGTTGTCAGCCTGAGAGAAGAGATTCACACCCACCTGACTGCAACCTCCCTTCAGGTAGTTGTGAACAGCAATGAGGTCACCTCTGAGCCTCCTCTTCGCTATGCTGAACAACCCCAGCTCCCATACTCGCTCCCCGTAGGGCTTGTTCTCCAATCCTTTCACCATCCTAGTCACCCTTCTCTGGACCCTTGGACCTATATAAATGAATTCTGAGAACTAATTGTAATAAACCATCACATTCTAAGAAACATAGTGAATAATGACCATGACATTAGAACTAGTCAGCATTTAGAACTAGTCAGCATGGGTTTAGGAGAGGTAGGTCTTGCCTGACCAACCTGATCTCCTTTTANGTGGGACTAGGGAAGTTATCCTTCCCCTGTATTTGGCGCTGGTCAGACCTCATCTTGAATACTGTGTGCAGTTCTGGGCTCCCCAGTTTAAGAAGTATGTTGAGCTGATTGAGAGGGTCCAGAGAATGGCGACAAGAATGGTGAAAGGACTGGAGGACAAGCCCTATGAGGAGTGATTGTGGGAACTGGGGTTGTTCAGCCTGGAGAAGAGGAGACTCAAAGGTAATCTGTCTGCTGTTTGCAACTACCTGAAGGGAGGTTGTTGTCAGGAGGGTGTGAATCTTTTCTCTCAGGCTGATGACACCTGAACAAGAAGACATGGCCTTAAACTATGCCAGGGGACGTTTAGACTGGATGTAAGGAAGAGGTTTTTCACAGAGAGAGTGACCTGTCATTGGAATGGTCTGCCCAGGGAGGTGGTGGCGTCACCATCCCTGGAGGTGTTTAAGAAAGGACTCGATGAGGAGCTTAGCAACATGGTCTAGATGGTGTGAGGCTTGGATGGATGGAGCGTGGTGCCCATGGTTCCATGCTTGTAGGCCTGATCCCTGGGTGGGCGTTTGCTTGTGAGTTAGACTAGATGATCCTATAGGTCCCTTCCAACTCAGAATAACCTGTGAACCTCTGAACCTGTGAATATTCATACGTTTGACAACATAAATACCTCACTCACTATAAAGACATGTGCCTCTGGCCTTGGCCATGTGCCCAGCGCTGCTATTTTTGCTCTTTTGACTTTGTCCCTAATAAATAAAATAAATTTCAACAATTAAGATGAGCTTGTTTCTCACAAGGCCTTGCTGGGCAGGAGGTTTTGACTGAGCTGAAGATGAGCCTTTTCCTGGCTGACAACCCCAACCTCTGCATTCTTGGCCCCCTCCATTTTCAACCATCACATGCATTTGCAAGTCTAGCACCCAGGCCATCCTGCGATCCTGCTCTGTTTAAACTGCCAGCTTTGCCACATCATAGAGAACGGTAACAAAACTCCCGTGTGCATGCATGTGCACACACACACACACACAAACACACACACTCTGTACCTTCACCAAATACGTGAATTGTGGTTTGTTAAATCTTTCCTATGCTTTTAAAAGTAAATCTTGGCCTCTTCTTTCCAATTTTCTTTATTTTTCTCTCCATCTTTATGCTTAGTAGCCTTAGAGAAATCAAAACTGCATTATCATTTTGAAATTCAACATTTGGTCTCACTTGATCTTAATTTTGTTCCTGGGCAATATATATATTTCAAATATATATATTGAAAAATATATATTTTTTGTCTTATTAATACTCGGATTGCATTAACGATTACTGTATTAATTATAATGTATTAATTATTACTGTATTCTATATAATGTACTAATAATTTAGTACAAGGAGAATCACCGCATTCTTTGACAGTGTCTCAAGTGCAAATGAGCACACCATTATATTGTTGATTGATTCTTTGTCAACCAAAACATTGCTTGAAGTTAGTATGAAATGGAGCTTGCAGGATATTGTAACTTCTAACCTGTAACCTGCTGACATATAGATATTCTTAAATTTACCAGCATTATTGGTTTTAGAAGCCTGCAGTTTAATACTTGATGATTAAGCTAAAACACACTCAAGTCAGAAGAAGCCTTTATTCACATTTCTGTATTTTTTTGTTTACATTGTAAGGTGCAAATTCTTGTAATTTTCATTTGTAAAATTATGTCCAAAATTTTGATGTTTCATTACTGAAAGCTTGCATTTCAGTTATAAATTTCTTATACTTTATTGTTGAGTTTTAGTGTTTTGTCATTTAGCAAATACTACCCCATAACCAACAAGTTTCTTTAGAAAACTTTACTTTCATTTGTGTTAGATACCTTGAAGTTTCTTTAGTGGAGACTTCTTTCGGTAGTCCGCTAACAAAAAGGAATAGAGCATCAGAATGCTTGAATGAAAATTAAAGTTTTATTTAGTTTTTAATTGTGGAAAAGTCCAAAGAATATTTTGACTATGCTTATTGCCTATACCTGTATTGGAAAGAAAAACAGTATGAAAGATGTAAACATCTGACTGAGCAAGGCTGTGAATAGTGTTAAAAAGACAATGTCAACTAGGCAGCATATGTGCTGATCAATGCTTCACCTTCTCTAAATAACCAGACAGTTCCAACACGGTTTTGTCTGCCTTTCTTGTACTGGAGAAACAAAAATATTAAAACATATGACAGAAATCTACTGGAAGACACAGACTAAGATAATAGCACATAGGGTATCAAAAATAGACATATATATATAACCATAAAGAAGCTTTTTAAAGACCCAGACTTAAACAACCATGAATAGATATAAAAGCATATAACAATACTTATTCTAAATTAAATTTAGAAGTGAGTAGAGATCGAATTTCATGTGGAGACAAGTCCCTGTGCTTGTTTCCGTTACCTCAATCATTTACTGTACTGTAATATTTTTGTTTCCAAATATTGTTAATTGTTAATTTTCTGCTGACTCTAGATTATTGATGCTAACCAGTGCTCCATATTACATCTCTGCTTGTAGGGACAGCATGTGAAAACAATAATCTTATTACTCAATGAGGATCAGGGATTCATAAAGCAGCTTTGGTTGGAATAATATTTTGATTTTTTCCTCTACCTCACCTTGTATTTGGTACCATAATTTAGAATGATGGCCTGTTGAAAGAATATGGAAGAGACAATAAGGATGTGATATAAGAAAGTATAATATTTGATTATGATTTTATGTCTAAAAAATTAATAAGTAATGAAAGGAATACATTAATTGCCATTAATGTTTAAATTTTTTTCTTCCATCAAACTACCTGCTGTTATTTACTGAGTGATTGCTGGGTTTTGCAGGTTGATGAGGTGAAGTAGGTGACTATACAATGCCATAAACTCGTCTCCCCATATCCCAAGCACTTATGAGGAGATTATATATATTAAATGCATAGTATGGGTTGCAGTTGATGTTATTATTGATCTTCTGAAGGCAAGTTGAATACATTTAGGCTTGTTTTGAAGATTGTTTATCGGCGTGGCATTTCTCATGTATCTCAGGAAGTCTGTATGGAGCTTGAAGTTTGGTACATCCCACAATGGAAGCCAACAAAAAAGAGGATACATTTTTCTTTTTTCACACAAGGCACAGCAATCTACATTTAATAACTTTAAACTACAGTCATATTAAAAGTGTGATTGTCAAGGCTGTAGGATTCTTCTGAATAAGCGTTTCTTGAATACATGCATGATGCAGCAAGTACCTTTTAGTTTTGTGTCATATTCTCATACAGAATTCACAGAATATTCTGAGTTGGAAGGGGCCCACAAGGATCATTCAGTCCAACTCTTAAACAGCACCACTGCCTCCCTGGCGGAAATCGAACCCTGATCTCCCACATGAGAGGTGGGGACACTCACCATTGTACTAAACTGGATTTCAATATTACGCATATGTGCTTTTCCTAACAATGTTTATGATTCCGTCCTGTAGGTTAGGATCAGACCAAGTTATAATAATGTCTCTTTCTGTCCTTCAGATATATAAATCTGTCAATCCCTTTATGCTCTAGTCATATATGATCTAGGATTTCTGGCTGAGGGGAGATTGTTAGAGCACAGCCAGATATGTTATGGATGATTTAAAGGAAAATGAGAAATCTCATCAGAAGCTGTCAAGGGACCTTTATGTCTTTGGTGCACAAGGATTGAATAGAGAGAACTTTCATACTTCTTGAGGGTGCACTCAAAATGTTCAAAACTTTCAGGAAGCTTCTCAGCATTAGGTTTCCATTTAGACCTAGCATCTCAGAAAAATAATCTCCTTTTTGTAGGCAGTGCAGTATATAGCTATCATGAATTCTGGAGATATGTTTTCTGACACTTTTGGTATTAGGAAAGCCTCTATAAGTTCCTACACTCAACTTTCAGAGTCCTTCCGAGATACTTGTCTGAAGCTCAAATTGACATCAGTAATGGTGTTCATGTATAGACCCTAGTGAAGCAAATGATTTCTAAGAAAAATTTGTCCTGTTGAATGAAGACAGCCCCCAGACATGCTGTTTCTATGCATGTCTTTACACTAGAACCCTTTTTTCATGTTTAACATGAGTCAGTCTTGTGGTGTTTTATATCCATATTTCATTGCTCATAAGCACAAAGAAAAGATTGTTCTGTTTTTGGCAGCTGCCTTTTTTATTTGAATCTGTAATCACTGTCCCCTCTTGTGTTTTCTTTAGCCTAATACCATTCCTTCAGGTTTTCTTTCCTAACTGCCTGTTTATATACCCAAGTAAGATATTTATCTTTTCTTCATGTTATTGTTGATTCTTTTCTGAAAGGTTGCTATTCAAGTACCTGATCCTAGTCCTGTAGTTTTGTGATTGACTATTTTTTTCTCCCTCATCCTAAACCAAATCTCAGAAAATCTGCTTGGTGTGTCTTTTAATTTTCACAGGCAGGCAGCCTCCTTGTGCTTTCCACTCAGCTTTGCACCTACACTGTACTAGTCTCATCACGATTACATTTCTCTAGTTAGCTTATAAGAATGCCAACCAAGAGCAGCAATAAAAAATCCTTTACTAGGTCAGCAAATGCATGTCTCCTTATCCAAAATGCCTCATATTTTGTTCTAAAGCAACATATTTTTGTTGTTCACCGTAGCTGTTGTTATTTCTGTTGTAAAACAAACTGCAAAAGAGGGAGGCAAATGGAAACAAAGAAGAAAAAGAGAGAAAGAACATCGGACTGGCGGCCAGTCACCAGCGGAGTCCCACAGGGGTCAGTGTTGGGCCCAGTACTGTTCAACATCTGTATTGACGACATGGACGAGGGAATTCAATCCATCATCAGCAAGTTTGCAGATGATACTAAGCTGGGGGCAAATGTTGAACTGCCGGAGGGTAGGAAGGCCCTCCAGAGGGACCTTGACAGGCTGGAGAGATGGGCAGGCTCCAACAGTATGAGGTTTAACAAGACTAAGTGCCGGGTTCTTCACTTCGGCCATAACAACCCCATGCACCGCTATCGGCTGGGGGAGGAGTGGCTCGAGACTAGTGAAGTGGAGAGAGACTTAGGTGTACTGATNTTAGATGGTGAGTTGGACTAGATGATCCTTGTGGGTCCCTTCCAACTCATAATATTCAGTGATTCTGTGATTCTGTGAAAGAAGAGAGAAAGAAGCGATGGAGGACTGCTTTGGTATTTTAAGGAAATGTGAAAGTATCATATTTGTCCTTTGCTTTCTCAGTGAGGAAAGGTTCTGACACTGGCATGGATTTTTAGACAAATTGTTTTCCTTTTTTACTGCATTCTCTAAATTATACAGCAAGTATTTGCATGTGAATCATTTACTTGTTATTAGAAGGTTTTCTGCATACCTTAATACCAGCATATTTTCTTTTTAGCATTTTTGGGATAGATTTTTTTAGGTTATATATACACCAAAACTAAGCAATAACCCAGTTAAGAGTTCTCTAGACATCATAACAAATAAACACCACGCAATATAGTATATTTCAGCATGTAATGAGA
This sequence comes from Pitta sordida, assembly GCA_013390025.1. Taxonomy (NCBI): domain Eukaryota; kingdom Metazoa; phylum Chordata; class Aves; order Passeriformes; family Pittidae; genus Pitta; species Pitta sordida. Next base: position 78,466 of record WEKX01016317.1, on the reverse strand, counting down.
TTTCTCAACAGACTATGTCATTGTAAAGTGAGCTGTATCACCATGCTCTGTAATACTAGCTGGCTAAAGCAGCATTTCTATACTTAATCTGAAGAAAGTGATAAAATAAACAAGGACAGTCCTAGCTAAACAGATTATGACACTAGTGTTAATACATTGGCCAAGTCATTTTAATTAATTTCTGGAAGAATTAGTTAAAATGTTTTTAATGCAATAATTGAATAGATAGGTTTTTTTATTACTGTATTATGTGGTCAGGGACACACAAGCTCTCTCACTGAGAAATGGAATAACTTGGCCAGTAAAGAACAACATATGCAATATTAAGGTAATACAAGTCTGACTTCCCTAGAGTTGCTTCTTACCTATTTACATAAGTTAAACACAGATCATTAACTATGAGATCTACTAGATGAACTGAATACTAAATTTTTTGCCAGCAATTTTGACTCTCTAAACATAAGGTAGTTCCTATGGTAAGGTCAGATTTTGTTGCTTTGGTTGACTATAATTTTTGCTACAAAATTGTACCATGCTCCAAAATATGTTCATGTAGATAATATTTGTGTCTTTAGGCTGCACATTTCCCTGATGCCCTTTGACCTCAGTGGGTGTTTAATTCAGGCATTTTCAGAATAGGTTTTAAAAAAATTTTGTCTCATAGAGAAATTTCTGACACTGCTTCATCGGTCTCAGATAAATCTGATGCCGCTACATTTCTTTGTCAACACTAAGAGACTTTTGTCATGTAAATGACAGAACAGTTATTTCAGTGACTACCACTGTGATTCAAAATAATATGAGAAAATTTTTTGACAGAAGCTTAAATGAGTACCTATCTCATTTTCCTGAGTGAATGACCAAAATACTTAAACATCTTTTCATTCTGTCAGACTCCACATGAGAGGAACATCAGGTCACTATGGCACTATATTTAACACGAAGAATTAGTTACTCCAGAAATGCAAGAAGGGTAGAATTAGACCTTCCATATATGCGATGCACATTATGCATCATACACTCTCTTTTCTTTACTTATAGGGAAACAGTGGATTTAAAAATATTTTTGTTGCATGTAAGACCCCATTTCCGTAGCTACAGATGGTTAATTGGAAGTATTGCTTACAATTAAGGCTCCAAAATATTTCACTCAACCAAATTTTTGCTTTCTCAAGAGATTTCTTTTTAATTTAGTGAGAAAATAAACTTTTTGGCAGAAGTTTTTACTGGGATAACATATGAAAAAGGCAGAAGCATTCCACAGAAACGCCAAACACAAAGCAATCCTGCACAAAGCTTAATGAAATACAGCCCATTGATTTTAAGTTACCCCAAACAGATAAGGAGTAAGGAAAGAAAGGAGATTAAGAGAAGATACAGGAGGAGAGAAAGATGAGTAGAGAAAGGAAGAAGAATAAGTTGCCGTCCCTGGAGGTGTTTAAGAGAAGACTCGATGAGGAGCTTAGTGACATGGTCTAGCTAGGGGGTGTAGGGCTGGATGATCCTGGGTCCCTTCCGGCTCGGAGTGGCCGGCTAGACTGTGAGGGAACTAGACTGTGTTACCACTCTGGGATGTGCTTTCGATCTCTGTACGGGTGCTAGGTGTTAGATGGTGAGTTGGACTAGATGATCCTTGTGGGTCCCTTCCAACTCATAATATTCTGTGATTCTGTGAATAAGACAAGAATGGTTGCTGTTGAGAGTCTGATGGGAGTCTGGCTTATACGATGGCCAGAAAAAGAAGAAAAAGCAAAAATGGAGCCTCTGCTCCCATATTTTTATAGTCTGACAACCATGGCCAAGTCTTCCACATGGGACATCCAAGTCACTGGCCACTCAGTGGCCAGGCTAGAATGAGGGATGCTGTAGCCACTCAGAGGCTCCAGGAGGCGTGGTGTGGGTGGGCTATGAGCCAGGCCTTTTATTTGACAGTCTTTGCCATGTGTCTTACATGAGGCTGCAGGCCTGATCATGTGTCTGCAGGCCTGGCCCTCCCCCCCACACTCAGTCCCCACATTCACAAGTATGTTGTCTCTGGCCCAGATAAAAATACTAACTGATCCAGTTTCTCACACATGGATTTGGAATACATGGCATAATTGCAGTGATTGAAGGAGGAAAATACTACTACAGATACATTTCTTAGTAACTGGAAAGTGTTAATTGCAGTGATAGAAATTTTTTCTGATGCAATACAGTCAGGGTCTGGAACTCACAGTGGGACGGGTTTGCACAGATCCCACGAGCCAGGATTCTGTGAAGATAGTGAATCCATAAATATTCAATTAAATTCAAATAGTTGTAGCCACATCCCCACCACTAATAAAGTCTGGAGGGTGGTCCTGGGAGTGCGGCTTGCTCTCTAATGCCTCGTTAAAGCAGAGGAAATGCCTTTTGCCACTTCACAGCTGCTCCTGGGAACTGTGTTTCTGAGTACAGAAACCCCGCAGCAGCTGGCACAGCTGGAACCCTTGAAGCTGGCCACTGCCTCCCCTATGGATCTGAGTGGGTGACTAGCCTCCTGCCACTGTCCTTACCCTGCCGTGTCTGTGCTGGGTTTTATCGGGGTTTCTGATTGCTGGTGTATGTCTCTTGTGTTCAAACACAGCAGAGGTACTGTGTTGCTCTAGAGTAGGACCCTGGGGGAGGCTGAGAGCTCTGTGCAGCCAGACCAACACTGCAGGCCAAGGGAAGCTGACCATCGCAGCTTCTCCGCAGCTCGCTGCTGCCGGGCCCATCCCTGGTGGGCAGTGACCGAGGTCCGCCTCCCTGCCTCCCACCGATGCTGTCCGCATGACCGCGGGCCAGTGGTGACTGTGTAGGGCAAAATAGCTGGTAGCTCTCTGTAATCTGGTCCTGCTGCCACTCCTCAGAAATGTGGGGGGCAGGGGTGGATGCGCGGCAGAAGCCAGCGCAGCACTGGATGACAGAGGCACCCTGTGTCGCAAGCGCTTGCAGATTTCTAACCTTTCCTCTCCTACCCTCCCTCTGCACCTCCTTCTCCCCACACATCCTGGAAGAGACTCCCCTGGCCTGTCCAGTATTGACTGTTTCTGTGTTTCTGACATGGCAATAAACATCTATTAAAAAACCACAGTACAGGTACGTACTTTCCTGCTGCCTAGAAGGAACTTTTTATTTTGGGCAGTGAGGGGAGATTCCACTGACAGCACTAGGGGTCATACCATGATATCATTAGTCTGCAATGCTGGCATCAGGACACATCGGGCTCTGTTGCCAATGTCGCAGTCATGTGGACAGAGCTGAGGTGCAGTGCCGAATCAGCGGCTCTGCTCCCACCCACCTGGGGATTAAACCTCCCATCCGCTGACATCCTGGGGTCATCATTGAGGGTGGAAACCATCCCCCGCTGACCCACAGTTCACAGTGGTGCTACACCTTCACTGACCACAAGTGCTGACATGGCCCCGATGCCTCTGTGCCAGCCATGTGGCAGCACTCCTGGCATCATGGAGATTGTAGCAGTTCCCTTTCCCCTTAAATGGTGAGAATGAAGGATGTATGGCAAATCTGGTGGGCAGTGACTGTGAATGGGACCAATTATATATTCATAATCTCATTATATATTCACGAGATGATGGACTTCTTGGTACATTCTGTGCATGCATGAGGTTACACAAGCTGCGGAAAAATCAACCGCATTTAATTGAATCCCTCAAAGATACGGACCGTGGTTAATCAGAGGATGACTCTATTTTTAAATATTACTAAATAACTCTCATAAAAATCTTCATGTTTGTATTCTTAACTATGTGTTACTGCCTCTGTTGAACTGACAGGGTGGAATAGTAAATAAAATATTTAGAGCATTTAAGTTTCTATGTCTCCTAAGAAATGATCATTGTTATGTTGCTCTACACTGTTTATTCCTACTTGGCTTTTTATAATTATACCATTCATATATAAATTTAATTGCACCACAGATTTCTTTCAACTTAAAAGATCAACTTTATCATTGTTATCATTCTAATTCATCTCTGGGTGAATCTTTTGACTCTGTTTGAGTCTTTTGTACCTAACACTAATACCCTGAAGCTGGGAGCTTATTTTTCTTAATGTGACGTATTCATGCCAGTATAATAACACTAACAGTAGGGAGCTTAAATTCATGTTCTTATGGAGATTAACAAGGTTTTAAAATGCTTTTTCCTTAGAACTGGTAATTATTATCATTTACAATGTTTTTTTAGATCTTATTTGTTTACCAGAGGAACTTAGGTAACTTTGAGACACCTCACAGTGCTTGTGGTAAATCCTCTAAGTCAGATTTCATACATAACATCTCCAACCTCAAATTAAAACATGTTTCAAGTCTAGTCACCGGGTCCTCACATCTCTCTGGCATATTAGTGCCATGACCTGGAAGTGTGCGTGGTGTTCACGATAAACTCTTCTTGAGCTGAACAATGATATGAGTCCATGTGTCAGGGAACTCTCATCCTTTTATTTTATAATTATCTGAATTCCTTCAACTAACCATTATTTAGTTGTAAAAGTGTTGGCTAAGAAGCCCTCCACTTTTACAACAAACTTTAACAAGCTCTCAACTTTGCAACAAGTTTCAGATAAGGAATAAGGGGTAGAATAAAGTTGTTAATGCTTGCTGGGATAAAACTCATTGCTGTTTACAACTACCTGTGGGGAGGTTGCAGCCAGATGGGTGTAGACCTCTTTTTCCAGGTTGACGACACCAGAACTAGAGGGCACGGCCTCAAGCTACGCCAGGGGAGGTTCAATCTTAACGTTAGGAAGCGGTTTTTCACAGAGAGAGTAATTGCATATTGGAATGGGCTGCCCAGGGAGGTGGTGGAGTCACCATCCCTGGAGGTGTTTAAGAGAAGACTGGACGAGGAGCTTAGTGACATGGTCTAGCTGGGGGATGTAGGGCTGGATGACCCTGGGCCCCTTCCGGCTCGAAGTGGCCTGCTAGGCTGTGAGGCATCTAGGTTGGTGTTACGCTCTGGGATGTGCTCTCGGTCTCTGTACGGGTGTTAGATGGTGAGTTGGACTAGATGATCCTTGTGGGTCCCTTCCAACTCATAATATTCTGTGATTCTGTGATTCTGTGATTCTGTGAAAACGAGACAGGACAGACATAAAGGCATAAAAGAGTGAAAGAGAAGGAAGAAGATCACAAGTCCTTAGATCCCATATCTTTCCTGCTGCTGCGGATGATGTGGATCTGGGGTCAACAAAAAGGAGAGAGTAAGACTGATCTCTTCCTTTTATAGTTTCCCTGGTATACTCCTCTTATGTTAAAGATTTTTCACACCATACAGTTCATGATTGCACAGTCAGCCCCTTAGAGACCTCCTGGAAGTAAATCAAGGGAGGCTGGGAAGATGTTGTGGTCCTGGAGCCCTTTCACCAGGAGGTGCCTGGGACTCAATCTTTCTCTTGAGACCGATGTATTGAGCATGAGTGTTGAGACAGACTTGCAAGCCTAACAACTGAAAAAGCATTTGACTCAGCACAGTGCTGTCCCACCTTCTTGTGTCTCTCTTCCGATCTTTCCTGTCATGACAGAGTGTTTGATACAAAACTTACTTGTGCCCAGCCCTCCACAATTAACAAAGAAGTTAATTAACTAAGAAGCTGTAACCTATACAGCTCAGATGTTGACCAGTATAAGTACAAAACAGACCACAGAAATGCATGAAGAAAAACAGTTAGTGCATATTTCCTAAGCCTTGATGGCTTCAAGGGTAGATTGAAGTCAGTAAATGTAGTCTGTCTGCAGAAGGAGATACGTGTTTTATTTTTCTTATAAGTTGTCACCTGTAGGTTTATAACTGTGTCGTGGTTTGACCCTGGCTGGATGCCAGAGATTCACCCACAACCTCTCCCGGAATAAAAAATGGAAAAAAATTTATCGCAGGCAAAACAAGGCAAGCTACAAGTGAGGGATATAAAAGATTTATTCATTAACTAACAAGATCAGAGCTTAATGTATGAAGCATCATTTTAAAGGCAACCTTTCCCCCCCTCCCCTCTTTCTTCTTACAACAGATCTCACATTCCCTTTTTTTCTCCAGGAGATAAAGAGGGAACAGGGGTAGGGGAAAAGCCAGGCAAGTTGGTATTTCTGACCAGTTTTAGGGTAGGAAACCATCTCTCTGCCTTTTCATAAAGTCCTCTCTCTCACAAGAGGAAAAGTCTTTCATGACCCTTTCCCAAGTGAGATCTCCAGACCCAGGGACAGCAAATCTTCCATTCTCTATCGCCCGAGAGTCAAAGCACAGGATGCATTTTTTTAAGCACTGGCTTCACTGCTACATATATGAGCCCACCCCAAAGTACATAGATCAGATCCTACCATAACACAATTCGGTCACAAAGTGTCTGTCCAAACAATCTCTGCTGAGCTCTCAGCTCCAGCTCCATGTCTCTGGGCCCTAAGACATCTGCAGCTTTCCTGCATGATCCTCCATCTTCAGCGTGGCCTCAGGTAGATTCTACATCTCTGGTTTCTCTCTCTCTATTCCATATGTTTGCAGGCAGACAGTCTGCTTCACTATGGTCCATTCTACAAGCAGCAGCGAGATGCCTGGAACCCTTCCTACCCCTCCTCTGGCTGGCCTGGCCATGGTGCCTTCATGCTGGTCAATCTGTCACAGGCTCTGCTCTGGCCATTCTCTTTGCTGTTATTACTTTTTTTTCCCCTTTCTTAAATGTGGTATTCACAGAGGCACCTCTATCTGCTTTTTGACCTTGGTCTCCTTGGCAGCAACGGAGGCCCAAGCAGGAGCTGTCAGCCCCCCTCGCTGCCAGAGGAAAAAAAACCTACCCAAACCAGAACAAACTGGTGGAGGACTGATTTATTTCACAAATACAACTCATTTTTAAAGTACACTCAAGTATTTGTAAGGAATTTTCATTTAAGTTATTCCTCAAAAACACAATATATGATACTGTAGCTGATAAATCCATGATAGTAAAAATTATGAATAAGGTTTAAAGCCTTCCCTCATGCTTTGAGATTACTACACTAACAAGAAGGAGAAATAATTAATATTGTGATTGTTTTATTTCTGAATTTTTATACAGGACACCTACCTCTTGACTTAAAGTGTAGGATTTTTTTTTAAAATTTGTTTCCTTCTTTAGCTTAAAAAAAATCCTGGTTCTTGGTGTTGCATAGATTTAAATTCTTATAGTATTTCTCATCAAGATAGATACTGCAAAATATTGCTTGTTAATATTTATCTTTTTATTATTTTTTTCTAGTGCATGAAAACAAAACTTAAGGAAGTGAGCATAAGAACTAAGTTGTTCATACAATTTAAAAAAAATTTGAACCTAAGATTGGCAGTACATACAATAGCTTCAGTTCCATGGTAAGGAGGTAGAAGGTAAACAGTGTGTAAACAGTGTGCGCATGCTCTACTGAATATTACATCATTGTAGTATTTGAAATTAAAACGTTCTTGTTCAAGTCATGTGTATAAGTATTTTTAATACAATTGCAGCACAAAATTCAGTACCAGGTGATGTAAACTTACGCTCTTGTATTCTTTATCTGAACAGAAGGAAATGATTTGAGAATAACTCAATGGTGTTTTAAGCCTGTCATCTGTTAGTTCTACTGTGTAAACAAGCAATCTCTTATTTTTTTAAATGCTTTATTTTAGTAAAAAACTAACAAGAGCTATCAAAATTTGCATCTCTTTCCTTTACTGAATTTATATTATTTATATTACTGAACATTGACACCATTAAAAAAATGGGCGCTATCTATATTTAAATTTGCACCAGAACATCTGGAATGCAACTTCGGAATATAGCATGAAACTGGAAAGATTTCCCTTGAAGTCTTGTAAAACATATTTTTTAGGCAAGATAAATTAAAACAAAACAAATAAAAAGATCAGTAGGGTAAATATATACCAAAATTCCAGTGCAAAACACTTAAAGCCGTTATTCCATATAACTCAGAAACTATTCTTTGACGAGCAAAGAAGAAAATTTGGTTTCTAAATGACAGTAAGTTTCCAGTTTTTGGAGTCTTGTGAGTTAAAAAAATTTAAAACTGCTAGAACCTAAACCCTTGAGCGTTTTAGAAAAAGGCTTTCAGAGATGGGGAGGGGTTTGTATTTGGTATTGATAGGACATCAATAAGTAGAAGAAACACATAGATTCTGTACTAAAAGAGCTGTTTCCAAACCCACAGACATTTTCTGTTCCCTTGCCTATATTTTTGGGTGTTTTTTTAAGCCTCTCCTTGTAACAAGACATTCATGCTATGAATAGCAGTGAAAGCTTTCACTTTCTTTTCTGTTAGAAAAATAAATCTAGGGCTATTCATGATATCTAGCAGCATCCATAAAATTTGTTGAACCATGATTTAAAATAGTTGTATCCTAAGTCGTTTCCACTTGTCTTCTCCTACAAAATGCATCTGTATCCACTCTGATTGGAAGGGATATGTATAAGCACGTTTTACAGGAATTATCAGGAACACACTGGGATGTGCTGATTTCAAGTGAGGTGAGTTTATTCTTGAACTGATGAGCTTGTTCCAGTTTTTACTGGCATTTTTTATATCTACCAAAAAAAAGCAAGAAAGCAGGAAAGCAAGAAAGAAAAAGAAAGAAAGACTTGTGTCCAGTGTGAACTGATAAATGACCTGCTCTCCATGATAACAGAGCTGAAGGAAGAGGTGGAAAGGCTGAGAAATAATCAAGGTAATGCAAGGGAAGTAGAACAGGGGGACGGTGTGCTCCCAACCTCTGGGGAGTCTTGGGAACCCAAGCATCCACAAGCACCTCACATTCCTCAGTACAACGTAGGAGAAAGAAACCTCGAGGATAAGGGGGAGTGGGAACAGGTCTCCTCCCGTGGGGGTAAGGCATCTCTCTGCTGTCCACCACCACCTTTTCAGATGCCACCCTATTAGTTACCCTTACAGAACAGGTTTGGGGTTCTGGACTTTGAGGATGAGGTGGATGACACCGACGGAGGCGCCCTACCTACTAAACCTGCAGGAACTACCTCTCCCATGAAGCAAATCAGAACCTTCTGTCTCAAAACGAAAAGGGGGGTGGTGATTGTTGGGGACTCCTTTCTGAGGGAAACAGAAGGGCCTACCTGTTGAGCGGAACCATCCCACAGGGAGGCCTGCTGCCTCCCTGGGGCCCGGGTATGGGATATTGCTGAGAGGTTGCCAAAACTAATTCAACCTTCAGACTATTACCCCTGTTGGTCATCCAGGCTGGTAGTGATGAGATTAATGAGAGGGGATCCAGAGAGATTAGGGAGGGGTTTAGGGAACTAGGTCAATTGATCAGTGGGACAGGAACGCAGGTAGTCTTTTGCTCTGTCCCTGTAATGACAGNCACATCTTGAGTACTGTGTGCAGTTCTGGGCTCCCCAGTTTAAGAAGGATGTTGAGCTGCTTGAGAGGGTCCAGAGAAGGGCGACAAGGATGGTGAAAGGACTGGAGGACAAGCCCTATGGGGAGTTACGGTGGGAGCTGGGGTTGTTCAGCCTGGAGAAGAGGAGGCTCAGAGCTGACCTCATTGCTGTTTACAACTACCTGCGGGGAGGTTGCAGTCAGGTGGACGTAAATCTCTTCTGTCAGGCTGCCAGCGCCAGAACAAGAGGACATGCCCTCAAGCTATGCCAGGGGAGGTTTAGTCTGGATGTTAGAAAGAGTTTTTTCACAGAGAGAGTGATCCCTCAGCGGAATGGTCTGCCCAGGGAGGTGGTGGAGTCACCATCCTTGGAAGTGTTTAAGAGAAGACTCGATGAAGGCCTCAGTGACATGGTCTAGATGGTGGGAGGCTTATATGGATGGAGTGTGGTGAGGCTGCAGTCTGGTGGGTGTGGGTCTCTTCTCTCATGCTGATGACACCAGAACGAGAGGACATGGCCTTAAGCTATGCCTGGGGAGGTTTAGACTGGATTTTAGAAAGAGTTTTTTCACAGAGAGAGTGATCGCTCATTGGAATAGTCTGCCCAGGAAGGTGGTCGAGACGTCATCCCTGGAGGTGTTTAAGAGAAGACTCGATGATGAGCTCAGTGACATGGTCTAGATGGCGGGAAGCTTGGATGGGTGGTGCGTGGTGCCCATGGTTCCATGCTTGTGGGCCTGATCCCTGGGCGGACGTTCTCTTGGGAGTTGGACTAGATGGTCCTGAGGGTCCCTTCCAACTCAGAATAACCTCTGAACCTGTGTGTAAGGTACATGCTATAGACAAATCTTGCTGGAAGCCTGCATGTAAACAAAAAAAAGTTGCTTTATCAGACAAACTGGAACAAATATTTTGAAGGATGAATTTCACAATCCTTGTCAGATTTTTGAGAAACTTCGAAGCGAATATTTTTTGCTGGCAGAGGTACTTGATGATACTTAATGCAGAAAAGCATGTCACTGCTTTATAAAGGTACTGAATATTTTAGGGATACTTTTTGACCTCAGCATTCTGTAAAATGTAAAAGATTACTGAATTCCAGCTATTTACATATAAATATGCATAAACAGTATATCTACTGATTGTTGACATAGCCAGAGGATTCTCATCCGGAGTATAGGGAAGTTTAATCTTACTGGTGGTATGGAGATTTCTTAGAATTGTAGCAAGACAGATGGAAAGACCTCTCAAAGGTGCAATTTCTATCTAATCAAGACCTTTGTTAATTGACCTAAAGGAAATGGAGTAGAACTATGTCTGTGATGACTTTAATGCAGAATAAGACATTAATTTATACACTAGTTGGTAAAACAATAAAGGATGAGAGTATGTTAATTTCCGAGTTTGGGGTTGGTTAGATTTTGTAAGGTAAGGAGATGAATATAAAGTATTTGTGAGCTTGAATTTTTTGAAATTTAATGCTGCTTATGAGAACACTGGGGTTCAAACAATGTTCATACACTAGGAAGATTAATGCAAATAAGTGTAGGTTTAAAGATTAAAAAAGGTATCAGAAAATAGTACCGTATTTATTTGTAAGCTGTTATGTTTGTGAGATTGTATCTGTTGTATAAGATCACATAATTGAATATCCCTTTATCATCTTGTCATACTAGGTAAAGAGCTTTTAAATATTAAAGGAATAGTAAACTGTCACCAAGTATTTACTTTGCAAGCATGCTTGTTTGATTATAGTATAATGAATGTTAGCTTTCCCTCATAATTTCTGCTTAGCTAAAGCCATAATTAAAAAACCAAACACAAATTAGTGTTACTGGTCAGGAAGAAACCTAGCAAGCCCTTTGCATTTATTAAATCTAGTTTCCATCGTTCCTGTGATCAGTAGGGAAGCTCTCCACTTCTGAGGAATACTCTGAATTCATTTCCCCTTTCAGATTCTTCTGGAACCACCATCCCCTCTCAAAGCTTTCTCTGACAGTGATGCTGCTCTGAAATATCTCTTTCAAGTGGCAGGGGCAAATTTTGTTGTGCAGATTTACAGCGGCATTAAATGAAGAAACAGTAAAATTCGTGTGAATAGTGAAGGAAGGGGAATGTTAGGATGTGGAAGTAAGAGAAGGGAAGGAAGAAAGGCTTTCAGAGTAACAGGTATGTGTGACAGGAGGTTACCTGCGTTATCAAGATCACGGCATATTAGCACGCAAATTCTCAGGACACTCACTCTGGGAAAGAACAGAAGAAACTATGACAAGAGACAGCCTGCACCTATAGCAGGACAGCCACAAGCCATTAGGAAATAATGACAGAAAGAAAGAGAACAGAGTCTAAGACTCAACATACATCAGGAGACTAAAGGTAAGTCCGATGAGGAGCGGCTCAGGGAGCTGGGTCTGTTTAGTCTGGAAAAGAGGAGGCTCAGGGGTGATCTTACTGCTGTCTATAACCACCTAAAAGGAGGTTGTAGACGCAGGGATTGGCCTTTTCTCTCTGGCCATTGGAGATAGAATGAGAGGTCATGGTCTCACACTCCAATGTCAAGGGACATTAGGAGAAAGTTTTTCACTGAAAGAGTGATCTGGCATTGGAATGTGTTGCCCACAGAGGTGGTTGAATTACCGTCCCTGGAGGTGTTTAAGGGTAGACTGGATGAGGTGTTGAAGGTCATGATACAAATGTTATAGATGTTAGGTTTTAGCTGGATTATAGGCTGGACTTCATGATCTTCAAGGTCTTTTCCAACCTTATCATCACTGTGATACTGTGAAACTCACAGAAGTTGAAGATGACAGAGGTACAGATTTTCTTAACCATTATTAAATCAAAACAAACATACAATGTCTTGCCTAAGATACAAGAAGTTGTAAAGAAGACTTGATTAGCCAGAGCCCCTTGCTTTACTATGTCATTACAAGAAATTCTGTCCAAACCACTGGTTATGTGTATCTTATGCCCATATGATGAACTGAAATGCTAAGGCTTGTATGTACTGTTGGAACACATATGATATTTCTTTTAATTATTTCAGCAAACAAGAATTTGAATATCTGTGAGGTACTTTACCTAGTACTTTATTTTACACCATGACCAATGTGAGAGAGTCTAGTCTCTGACGTTTAATAGCAAACAATTAATTTACATTTCTTGTGTATTTCATTATACCTTTATGTAATATGTACAGAAATATCCAAATGTTATCACTGTTTCCAAATGGTGCTGGTTTTCTGTGTTTTTCATTCAGAAAAGTTAAATCTTAGCTGGAAGCGTTTTTTATTGAAGATATTTTCTTTTTTTCAGCACTCATTGATTTTTTTAACAAATAGCAGGGTGATACTATGCTGCAGACAACTTGAGGCTATCATCCATAGATCATCCAGAGCTGAACTGGAATAATTTTTCCCTAAAGTTATTAACCTTCATTTGCTTAAGGCAGTTGTTTTTTTGGTGATATTTTTGTTGGTTTTGCTATTTTGTTGGGTTTTTTTAACATATTTTTTCTTAATTTTATTACTAGAAGTAGCAGGAGAGTCAAAGATGATTACTCTCAATGAAGTCATTAATCTAGTTGAGATATAAAATTCAAAGGAGTACATTAAGTAGGTAAAAATTGTCTGTTGGAATAAGTACAGCTTTTTTATTGGTGCCGTCACATGAATTTTGCCTTGTCCTTTAGCTCCTCTGTTATTCTACCTAAACTTGACCTCTCAGGCTTAGGGGTGTTTTTTTTTCTACTGTGGTCTAAGAAACTTTTACATAATTTCCTATATGTTTGAAAATTTTTTTTTGTTTCCTGTATGAAACATTTCCCATCTCTTAATTCAAATTCCTTTTGAAGGCATGTCTTTCTCCCAAGGCTCAGAAACCATCAATTGTTGAAAGCAGGTCATGCTTACTGTGTAAACTAATAAAAGTAAAGCATAGTGAGGTTTGATGAATTGATAGGGTCTGGACAAGCTTCAGAGCTTTTATCTTAAAAATAAAATTTCTTATATTAAAGTTTAGTCCCCTTTAAAGAACTCATGCAATAAATAGGAAACACTGCTGAATATTATGTCATTCACATTCACAGAATTCACAGAATTCACAGAATATTATGAGTTGGAAGGGACCCATAAGGATCATCTATTCCAACTCACCATCTAACACCCGTACAGTGACCCTGTGAACAACTATTCCTGTAAACAACTGAGTGTGGATGTCTGGACTGAAATGCTTTCTCTTTCTTACTTCATATTAGAGGAATTTTGTTTGGTTGAAAGAATTTAGCTTTGCTTTTGCAGTGCAGGGAAGGATGCAGTGAATCTTGTTTGACATACGATTTGATTCTGATTGTGAATTATGATTTAATGTTGACTTTTTGATACACTGTCCTTATTTGCATGAATATGCTTGTAGAACATGGAAAGAGTGCAGTTTGCTTAGGTCCTGAGAGGAGTTCTTGGTTACTTGAACACTTTGAATCAAATATTTTATTGCATTGCCTCACTAACCGTTTAGGACCTTGATTTTAAGTGCTGAAGTCAGAAAACCAAGCTCTAATTTGTGACAAAAATAGGAATAGGGAAGGAGTAGTCTTAGGAAAATCTATATGAATTGAAAAGTCTTTGCCCCTAAAACTAATGAGACAAAAAGACATTAAAAAATCATTTGGTCTATTTCCCTCATAAGGCATATTTTTTAATATCTATACTATGTTGGATGAATGTGTCTGTTTTAAAAGAACCTCCAAGATAAGGTCAGCAAATTTTTCAATCAGTATTCCTGTATTTTAAGTAAGAAGTTAACCTTAGCTCTTGTAAGTCTTATCTCATTCCAAACCTGAATCTTTCACAATTCAGATGTCTTACTGTTTGCAGTACTGATCATTTTGGACTGTCCATTTTATGTGCTAGAAAGACGCTATTTTAGTCTGTATCAAATTTTGAATTATAAACATTGATGCCTAAAATGAGAGAAAATGAGAAGGGAAGAGCTGGTCATTAATGGAAATTTCTGGGTCCACAATGCACAGAGGATCACCATCATCCTTATCATCATAACCCCTTTTCGATGCTAGCCAATTATCGTATCTAATGGATATATCCAATTCCCAAGTCATTCATTCCCCATCCTGCCTCCCAAGCCTGCCCCTTGGAGTTTCTCCAGAGGTCTTTGGGCATCCATCTTGCTTTGACTANGCCCTCCAGTCCCTTCACCATCCTCATCTTGTTATTTCTCTCAAGTTTCACATCCTAAACATGATGTCCTTGCTAGACTTTGTTTTTCCTGACAAGAACTTTAAATGGTATTTCACAGACCATGAGAAAGAAGATTTTTACCATTCCAAGCATGAGAATCCAAGCAGCTATGCTAAAATCCAGAAATATAAAGAATATAAGAAATCTTCAGGCATCACTAGTAATGGATACACTTATGAATACAAAACATATGCATATTTTTATTTTAATTTGAAAGCTATTCTTATTTCCCTGTAGTCTTGCTGTAGGATAACCCCATTTTTTTTTCTACTCTTTTTATATTCTTACCGTCATGGACTTTTTTCATTGCTAGACCTCCTCCAGTCCTTCATCCTCTGTGAGATGGTGCTCCTTAGGCATTTCTATGACGGAGCAAAAAGATCAGGCACTTTTACTGGTCTGACTGCCTCTTCTCCTCCTTGCTCTATATGTTAGTGGAAAATGTTAATCAGAACGGAATGAAACACCAGAACAAGAGGACATAGCCTTAAACTACACCAGAGGAGGTTTAGACTGGATGTTAGGAAGAGCTTTTTCACAGAGAGAGTGATCTCTCAGTGGAATGGTCTGCCCAGGGAGGTGGTGAAGTCACTATCCCTGGAGGTGTTTATGATCCTGTGGGTCCCTTCGAACTCAGAATAACCTGTGAAACTGCATTTAAATGTAACTGCAATATTTTTTTGTTAATACCTTATTTACTTCAGTTATCAATAAATTCTGAGATTGGGAAATACTACTGCACTCTGATAGAACATAAGAAAAATTGAGCAGTATGTGATTTCATATAATACTTTTCAGTTATGTTATCAAGTTTTGTCAAGTGAATTAAGACAAATACAGTGGAATGTAGGACGTTTCCAGATTTAAGTAGCTTCATAAGACAGCATCTGATCAATAGCAGTAAGTAATGGCCCCTAATTCTCCATTGTGACAAGCAGGGTTAGTCATGGTTGGAAGATACGTGTTAGGTATTAACTCTTAAGATGGAATTGTACCACTTCTGATTGTAATACAGAGTACTTACTTCAGTTGATCAGGATTGTAAATTTCTTTCTGGAAAATATAAGATCAGCTTTTAGGTGTGAAACATTTCTTTAGAGTCTGTAAATATCAAGTAATTAGGAAAATAAATCTACCAGAAATATATGTACAAAAAAAATTATATCCTTACAAGAATTTAAGGAATCTTTAGTCATAGAAAGTAATTTTGCAAATTTTGATTTACTGTCAGCCTGCAAATATATCCAACCTAGCCTTGGTCAAAAATATTTTACATTATTTCCTCGTGCATTTATCAGGCATGATACCTGAAGTATTAGTTATTATCATATAGTTGTTCCTTGCTTAAAATCAAATATTTTTTAATTTGAACTGAACTGAATTACCTGTTTTTTTTTAAAGGACATTGGAAAAAGAAGAAACTAAAAGCAACTTTGGAGATGGTTATTGAATGTTATGAAAATCTGAACTCAGAGCAGGATATTCCTTAAGAATGAGTTCATGAAGGCACACTGGCAGGCAAAAGCCCAGATGGAAGTCAAAATACTCATTTCTGTAAACNTTTGGTGTTATGCTCTGCGATGTGCTCTCGGTCTCCTTACGGGTGTTAGATGGTGAGTTGGACTAGATGATCCTTGTGGGTCCCTTCCAACTCATAACATTCTGTGATTCTGTGTGATTCTGTGAAAAGCTCTTCCTAACATCCAGTCTAAACCTCCCATGGCGCAGCTTAAGACCATGTCCTTTTGTTCTGGTGCTAGCATTACATGATTCTTTGTTAGGTAGACCAAAAAACCCCTGCGAAATCAAA
Source organism: Pitta sordida (assembly GCA_013390025.1). Classification (NCBI taxonomy): domain Eukaryota; kingdom Metazoa; phylum Chordata; class Aves; order Passeriformes; family Pittidae; genus Pitta; species Pitta sordida. The sequence continues at coordinate 62,027 of WEKX01016317.1, read as the reverse complement.
CCCCAAACCCAAACCCCCCAAAATATACAGAAACAATTTCAATCAAACAGATAATATGCACTGGGCACTGGGTTGGTTAATACAATATTGGGAGGATATAAGTACAGAGTTTTGTTATTTTAAAACTGGAAGAGAATTCTATTTTCACAAGGTTTTCTTCTAGTTCTTACACATTTTAATAACATTTCCCCTGAAAGGAATGCTGATATGCCTTAAAATATATAGTTCATTATATATAGTTTTCTACAGTGATACTGTAGAAATTCATCATCTCTGACTAGCACCTCTGGGACTTTCAGTAACTTTGGAAATGTACCCTTGATAAGCTGCTTTTTATTTCACTCTTCCTTTTAAAATATTTTTTACATCAGTGTTTACATCTAGCAATTGTTACCCTTTGAAAACGCCCTTCTCAGAAGCTTCAAATCATCCCTCTTCCACTACTTATGGCCAGAAAGAGGTCCCCCAAAATATCTTTCTACTATAAAATTGTACTTGTTTGGAAGGTGTTTTGAATTGTATTAGAAGTAAATTTAGAATTACTGTACTATATGGTCTATGTTACAGTTTGACATAAATAGCCCTCTTTATTTTTATGCTCCACTGATGTTTTTATTTCTGTGTGTACTGTTTTTCATATAATGTGATTAGTCAAATGATAAAAAAATATTGGTTTGATTGCCTTTCTTCTCCTTTTTATACTGAAGTTCATACTAACTAGTATAATGGTTCCACTGGATTTCATGTTTACAGCACCATAATGATAGTCTCAACATTGTTTATTTTTCCAAACAGCTGGTATATCTCATTCTTGATGGTTTGGGTTTCTTGTTTGTTTGTTTCTTTTTTAATTAATTCAAAGCTTCAAAAAGCCAGCTTATTTATTGGCAATTAAGGGTTTAAAGATAGATTAAAAAAAAAATCAACTATTTACCTGTCCCCTTTTTCATCTCTTGTTCCTTTTAAAAATATTTGTATAAAAAACTGGTTTCATAAAGTGGTTTATCTCTCTTGTCAAAAAGGTAAATATTCAATTATATTTCATGACAATACCCAACCATCTTAATATATTTCATAGAAAGAGTCAGTATAATTCCCTCCAATACATGGTAATTAATGTACTCATGAGCATCCATTCATGTACATTATAGCATCTTTAACTGCTCCCTGTTCCTAGCTTTCCGCTATCTAATTAATTTGGTAATGTAAGACTTGACAGGCGGTTTTAATTTTCTGGACCACTGAGAGGGAGACATGTGATTATAGTCAGGGAATACAACTATCACCACCATATTTATTTTAATATGATTGGTTTAGGGTTTTTTTTGTTGTTGGTTTTGTTTTTTTTTTTTCCCCAAATATGTCAGGATACTTTATTGGTTTGGAACAAAGAAGGACAAGGGATTTAGTCTGTTCATAGGGTCAGGTTGTCTGATTAGTAGGACAAGAATGTGATTTCTAATAATAAAATTACCAACACATTTTTTCCCTGTCTTACCATTTTTGACGTAAATATTTTTTCATGGACATATATCATGCTGTAGCACTTTTTGATGCAACATCAAAACATCCAAGCCTCCCACCAACTAGACCATGTCACTGAGCTTATCATCGAGTCTTCCCTTAAACATTTCCAGGGATGGCGACTCCACCACCTTCCTGGGCAGACCATTCCCATGAGAGATCACTCTCTCTGTGAGAAACCGCTTCCTAACATCCAGTCTAAACCTCCCCTGGCACAGCTTAAGGCCATGTCCTCTTGTTCTGGTGTTGGCAGCCTGAGAGAAGAGATTCACACCCACCTGACTGCAACCTCTCCTGTTAAGAACTGCCTTGAGTTAAGGCACTGAAAATTCATTCTCAAAATTTCAGTTTTCATGCAGAGAAAGAGGTTAGCAATGTACAAGATTATTTAGAGCATGTAAAATCAGCTTTTTGCCTTTTTTTTTTTTTTTTCTGAGGCATTCCTTACAAGGAAGTTCCAATTCCTTTATCTGACTCTTAGTGAAAATATGATTATGCAGCAGTGATCCCCCTGAAGTCAGGAGATGGTTGCATTGGGATCAAGACATCACCCTTCATAAATAGCTGCAATATCTGAACAAGGAAATATGTTCAAAGTGATCATAAAATCCTCTTGAATCAAAGAATCATTTAGGTTGAAAAGACCTCTAAGATTATTGATTACAACCATTGACTTAACACTGACAAGTCCGCTACTAAAACATGTATCTCATTGCCACAGCTACGTATCTTTTAAACACTTCCAGGGGTGATGATTTAACCATTTCTCTGAGCAGCCTTTTCCAATGTGTGACTTCCCCTTCCATGACTAAATTTTCCCTAGTATTGAACTTAAACTTCCACATTTCTTTTGTCCTGTTCACAGGTTCACAGGTTCACTGTTACTTATTTCTTGGAAAAAGAAACCAACCCTCACCTTACTACAACGTAATTTCAGCTGGTTGTTAGCAGTGATAAGATCCTCCCTCAGCCTCCTTTTCTCTGGAGTAAAGAGCCCTAGCTCCCTCAACTGCTCAGACCTTTTCTGTAGACCCTTCATCAACTTTGTTGCTCTTCTTTGGACACCCTATAGCACCCCAATATCTTTCTTGTAGTGAGGAGCCCAAAACTAAACAAAGAATTTGATGTCTGGCTTCACCATTATGTCTATTGTAGTTTGGCTAAAGAGACAAGAAAAGCCTTTTTTCCACTCCTGTACTTCCATTCTTACCTGAAAGCATATGAATCTGATATAATCATACTGACCTAAGCTGTTTTCCCAAATAAAATTCCCTGCTGCTTCCTTGTGTGTTGGCTTTGGTTATGGGATGTCTCTACCAGTGCAATGCTTGTGAGCAGCACAGTGATGGGATTACCATGGAAAGGGTTAAAGAGAATACTTAGTGATTGTGAGATACAAAGGGAATATGATGAAGGAGAAAAAAAAAAAAAAAAAACTACACCAAGAAATCACAGTATTACAATATTAGTAGGGTTGGAAAAGACCTTTGAGATCATCAAGTCCAACCTATTACCCAACGCCAACCCAGCATCTAAACTATGGCACTAAGTGCCTTATCCAGCCTACTGTTAAACAACTCCAGAGACAGTGACTCCACCACCTTCCCAGGCAGCCCATCCCAATGGTGAATCACCCTTTCAGTGAAGAATTTCTTCCTAATATCAAGCCTAAACCTCCCCTGATGGAGCTTGAGTAAAACGTCTTCCAGCAAGACTTATGAATTTTCTATCAGTTTGGTTTTGTTATTTGGGCTACTCATAGCCTCTGAATGCTTCATCTTTTTCTTACCAAATAACTCTTATGTCTCTTGTTTACGTCTCTTTAGAATTAATACCCTAGGAATTACGTATCTCCTTGTACTATTCAAAATGGACTTCAGAGGGGTTTTAAGCCAACAAAAAGTAGTGGGTTTTTGGAAATAGTTTTTTTGCACACTGAAATTTATTTCAGTATAAGGTGCTAGAATTCCTATATAGAGTAATACAGTTAGAATAATATCTAACATTATTTTGGGAAATGAAAGAAAAAGATGCATATTTGTAGTAGGAATTTTTAGAGGAGAGAAGGCACAAAAAATTATTCACTCTGCCGCAACACTTTGGGACTTTTTGAGGTAACCATGGTGATTCGACCTTGACTCTAGCTAAAGAAAGAAACTAGCAGAGATAACTGACTAACCTGATCTCCTTTTATGATCCAGTGACTAGACTGGTCGATGACAAAAAGGCTGTGGATGTTGTGTACTTGGACCTTAGCAAAGCCTTCGACACGGTTTCCCACAATAAGCTTCAGGAGAAACTTGTAAAGCACGGGCTGGAAAGAAACATTTTATGCTGGGTCACAAACTGGTTGGAAGGGCGGGCTCAGAGGGTGGTGGTGAATGGTGCAACATCGGACTGGCGGCCAGTCACCAGCGGAGTCCCACAGGGGTCAGTGTTGGGCCCAGTACTGTTCAACATCTTTATCGATGACATGGACGAGGGAATTCAATCCATCATCAGCAAGTTTGCAGATGATACTAAGCTGGGGGCAAATGTTGAACTGCCGGAGGGTAGGAAGGCCCTCCAGAGGGACCTTGACAGGCTGGAGAGATGGGCAGGCTCCAACAGTATGAGGTTTAACAAGACTAAGTGCCGGGTTCTTCACTTCGGCCATAACAACCCCATGCACCGCTATCGGCTGGGGGAGGAGTGGCTCGAGACTAGTGAAGTGGAGAGAGACTTAGGTGTACTGATTGATAGGAAACTCAATATGAGCCAGCAGTGTGCCCAGGTGGCTAAGAAGGCCAATGGCATCCTGGCCTGCATCAGGAACAGTGTGGTCAGTCGGTCCAGGGAGGTTGTCCTTCCCCTGTACACAGCGCTGGTCAGACCTCATCTTGAGTACTGTGTGCAGTTCTGGGCTCCCCAGTTTAAGAGGGATGTTGAGCTGCTTGAGAGGGTCCAGAGAAGGGCAACGAGGATGGTGAAGGGACTGGAGGGCAGGCCCTATGAGGAGCGACTACAGGAACTGGGACTGTTCAGTCTGGAGAAGAGGAGGCTCAGAGGGGACCTCATTGCTGTTTACAACTACCTGCGGGGAGGTTGCAGCCAGATGGGTGTAGACCTCTTCTTCCAGGCTGACGACACCAGAACGAGAGGGCACGGCCTCAAGCTACGCCAGGGGAGGTTCAATCTTAACGTTAGGAAGCGGTTTTTCACAGAGAGAGTAATTGCATATTGGAATGGGCTGCCCAGGGAGGTGGTGGAGTCGCCATCCCTGGAGGTGTTCAAGAGAAGACTGGACGAGGAGCTTAGTGCCATGGTCTAACTAGGGGGTGTAGGGCTGGATGACCCTGGGCCACTTCCGGCTCGGAGTGGCCTGCTAGACTGTGAAGCATCTAGGTTGGTATTACGCTCTGGGTTGTGCCCTCGGTCGCTGTATGGGTATTAGATGGTGAGTTGGACTAGATGATCCTTGTGGGTCCCTTCCAACTCATAATTTTCTGTGATTCTGTGATTCTGTGATAAGCAGGATGAAGAATGTGGAAAGTGCAGCCAGGTGCTCCTAGAGTATTGTCCAATCAAAGAGTTAGTTAAGGCATGTGCATTTAGTGTAGCAGCCAATGTTAGAGTAGGATTAGGTGCGTGCTAGGCTCGCATGACGCATGTATGGAAGTAGAGAGGGGATAAAGGGGATAGTTTGTTTATAACAAACTGAGCATTCACCATACTTCTATGAAGACTCATGAATGTCTCTGGCCTGGCTCTTCACAACATATTTTCACGAATAAATGGAAGCAACAAACTAGGACAGATAAATGACATACTTTTCAAGGGTATGAAAAACAAGTATGTTAAGTGGGATTTGTTTTCAGGGAGAAAGAAAATGTTTTCATAATTCACTGAAACTAAACTTTTGGCTGGGTAACTTTGATTTAAACAATTGCTTTCAGTTTAAATCATGGCTAGTCTGGTAATTTTAGAGCTGTTCCCAAGTCATTACTCCATTTAAATTCTCTTTTCATTTCGTAAGAGACAATTAAAAAAATCTAGACATCAAAACACTTCAAAATGGCCACTAAAAATACTACCCTGAGTAATTTGCCACTTGTAATTATGGTTCATGATATTTTTTGATTTTTCAGCTTTCCCCCACCTTCTTTGGTAAGAAGAAAGGAAATTTAAACTCAGTGATCTTGTGAAAAACACATCTTTCAACTCTTTGAATATATCTCTCTTTATATTTTAAAAATATTTATTTCAATATATAAGAATTAAGGGGCTTCAGTAGGGGTTTTTCATAGTAGTGTGAAATTATTTCTTGAAGCTAAAGTTGCAAAGGCTTCATATCTTTGAAAATAACATTTTATTTGGATTGTCTAAATATGAAATCTAGGCATTCAGATTTGAAAATTGTGTGCATACTGAGTAAATGGATAATCTTTCCAGCTATGACATAAAAAACCCCAAAGAGAATATAAAAAAATGAAGTGCAGTAGATATTTAGTGAAGCCTTATGACATTCCATCCATAAAGCTTCTCTGTTCACAGGTTATTCCAAGTTGGAAGGGGCCCACAAGGATCATCTAGTCCCAAGTGACTCCCACACAGGAATTACAGGCCCAACCTCAAGCCATGGGCACCACGCTCTGTCCAGCTGAGCGTCCCATTGTCTAGACCATGTCACTGAGTTCCTCATCTTTGACAAAACGCCACCAGCAATAAGGCCATAATAAACTCTTTACTGTGCTCAGGCAGGACAGAAGTGCTACCTCATTATTTGTGACTTTACCTGTATTTCAATTCCAACAACACCCACAAAATGGTAGAGATACTCAGGAACTTATCTGCAAGATTAAAGAAAGGGTCCTGTTTCCATAATATAATTCTTTCAACCAATATGGTTCTGTTTGTCATACTACCTATTGTCATAGGTGTTTTGCTTAAATATTAATCTATTATTAAATATTAGTCTAGAGAAAAATTGCGTACTAATTCATACATTTGATCAGTGATGCTGCATATGCTGCCACCTAATTATGTTTGAATGCATGTTCTGCTTTTAATAGTTCAACTATTATCTTTGTGTCCATTCTCACTTTTCATTCCCTGGTGTTTTCTAAAGAAATGGCCTTGTGAAATTACTTGATGGCAGTCTTCCTTTTTAACGGTTCTAGCCTTGACGTACAATCTTAGGTATTCTGAATTTCTGTTTTGAGAGCTTGGACGAGAATCCAGACACATCTGTGGTAAAACTCTGTAATATCAGATCTGAATTAATCTCTTTAATGAAGTATTCTTTAGAAGCAGTTAAATGGCTGTCCTTGTAAACTAAGACTCTGTGTGTCTCTAACGTAAAAATCCCAGCATAACTCCTGTAAGACAGAGGGAAATGTTTTTCCATAGAGGAGATGGTTAAGAATGACTGACCTGCAAGTAAGTAGAAGAGAAATGGCCTCAGGAATTTCAAGAGGCTATAGGGATTTAGTTCAGGAATAAAAATCTATGGAAAATCAGAATTTCTTGGATCTCTTCCTTTCTGAGCTATAGTGAGTAGCAGATAGAAAGAATACTGTGGGACTGTACTGATTTAAAAGTGGACCAGTGGGAGAAATGCACCCAATTTAAGAGAAATTACAAGTCAGAGTTACAAATTTGCTAAAAAGATTACAATACGTACAATGATAAAAAACCACCCTGGTTTTAACACACAATGACAGAGCATAATACAACACCCTGGGATAAGAACAGGACTGCACTTGTTAGCTCCTGTGCTGAGCACTGTGTGGTCCCCCTGGGTGCAAAGGATGACGGTGGCAGTTCTGTTTAAGGAATGATGACAGTATTATTAGAGTGACAATCAGAGTCCTGCTGAAGTTCTGTTCCTCCTCTGGATCCAATGAGTGGTACCTGAAGTCCCAAACTCTGAAGATTATACAGAGAAACCCCACATATTCACAGTTTGCATATTCACATATTCAGTTAGTTGCAGTTGGATTTTCAGCAAGTCGTGCAACCACATATGCTTGTACATAACGTACTGAAACCCAGATTCTGCGGCCAGGAGGCACCAAAAGGTGCTTCCTCCACTTTAATGGTGTGCTACAGTGCAAGCCATGCTCCCAGGACTGCCCTCCAGATATAATTAGTGGAGGGTGTGTGGCTACGGGCAGGGGTAATTCATGATTTCAATATCTTCATGAGTTGTATAACTCATGGGACCTGCCCAGACTCATCCCCTTGCGACTTCTGGGCACGCTCCGTATATGCTGAGGTTCAGCTGGGGACACCCCGTACCTTCCCCTGGGCAGGGAGCTTCACAATGAGTGGTTTAAGTCTGTGAGTCATGGGATATTTTTGGACTTTGGTGATCCAGGTCATTACAACTATCTATTGTGCCAATGCATCTGGATCCATTATTGGCCTATTAACTGAGAGGACTCCTCCAGCTGAGAGGAGTGTTAATCCTCTCTGGAGGGGAGTTATCACAGCTGAGTCATTGGTGTGAAAATAGACACTCCCCTGCCTCTCAATGTTTATCTCTTTCCTTATCTATTGTAGTTTGAGGTGCCAGGTGTGCCCTGGGCAGCTGCTACAAATGACTCTGTATTAAGAGTCCATCAGAAATGATACAGAGGGTGTAGAATATACAGATTTAGTTATACCCACATAGTGATAAACCGGAATATAACTAGAACAGAGACATGCAAGATTATAAAATCCACCTTAGTGCAGTGGTACCTGTCCCCGTCAGCCACACGGGAGACCTGGGTCGATTCCCGCCAGGAGGCAGTGGTGCCATTTAAGAGTTTGACTCGATGATCCTTGTGGGTCCCTTCCTACTCAGAATATTCTGTGGTTCTGTGATTATGCAGCTGCCTGTAAAAGTGTGTGCTTAAACCACAGCAGATATTTATGCTGGCACAAGGCCGGATAAAAATAAGAGTCGCCTCTCTCCTCTTGAGAGGCAGCAGTGAAATACATGGAAAATGAAGCTAATAAAGAGTTCTGAAATTTGCTAGATGTACACCTGAACGAAGAAGACAATGTAGCTGTATTTGTTTGGTCCATCTGCTCTTGGACAAATAAAAATAGTTTATTAGAAACCAGCACTGGATAATTGTTTGCAAATGCCATCTTAGGTAACATTTGCCATCTCTGGCTCCTCTAACTTTGTTAAAAGCAGAGACTCTTAGGGAAAGTTATGTCCTACACCTTTCCAAGGTACTAGTTTAGTAGTTCTTTTGTCTTCAAAGTATGTAATCTGCTATACTCTGTGATATTAATGGTAAAAAAGACCATTCTGCCAAATACAGAGAACCCCCGTTACTCGCAGACTGTTCGGTATGGTCCGCCTCACACGAGACGCGAAATCCGCAAAAATAGCGAAACCACTGTGTAGTTGAGTACGCCATGCCCGTAGCCACACTCCCTCCCCATATAAGGTCTGGAGGAGGGTGTGTCCTGAGAGTGGGGCTTGTTTCATATATCTGGCTATGCTCTGCCGAGGTGAGTGAGCGCCGGGGTCGGGGGGGTGATCACCAAGGATGGGGATGGGATCGGGGCAGGGGAGGCGACTGCCAGCGCAGTGCTGCAAGTGAGCGACCGGGATGGGGATGGAATCTGGGCAGGGGTGCTCTGCGAGCCCTGTGAGCAGGGTG
>WEKX01016317.1:34018-52394 GCA_013390025.1 Pitta sordida | reverse complement strand
CGTATCACTCCTGATACACCATAACCTCCAGTTCTTCTTGTTTGTTGTTCAGGCTGCATGCATTGGTGTACATGCACTTCAGCTGTGCTGTTGAATATGTTTTTGGCTCATTCTTACCAATTCCAGTGCCCTCTTGAGTGACTGTTGGATCCCCTTCCCCCTTCAAACCTAGTTTAAAGCCCTGTCAATGAGTCTTGCCAGCCCCCGGGCCAAAACCCTTTTGCCCCTATTTGATAGATTTGGCTCTCCAGGGTCTGTCAACCCTGGTTTGGTGAAGGACACTCCAGGGTCGTAGAACCCAATGTTTTTCTGGTGGCATCAGCCCTTGAGCCATTTATTAAGAGCAAGACCCCTCCTGCTTCTTTCAGGGTCCATTCCTGCCATTACAGGGACAGAGCAAAAGACTACCTGTGTGCCTATTCCACTGATCAATTGACCAAGTTCTTTAAACTCGTCCCTAATCTCTCTGGATCCTGTCTTGTTGATCTCATCACTGCCAGCATTATTACCTGCAGGGAGTTGTCACTGCTGGACAGCTAGGAGGGGGTAAGGTCATAGTCTTAAGCTTCAAAAGAGAAGTTCAGACTTGATATTAGGAAAAGGTTTTTCAATGAAAGAGTGATCTGGATTTGGAATGGGTTGCCCACAGAGGATTTTTAGTCACCAATCCTGGAGGTGTTCAAGGGGAGACTGGATGAGGTGCTGAGTGATATGATCTATATATAGATGCTAGGTTTAGTTGGACTATAGGCTGGACTAGATGTCCTTTGAGGTCCTTTCTAGCCTTATCTCTTCTGTGAATACTGTGAATTCATGGGGCACTAGAGAGTAAGGAAATATTTCAATACCTCGTATCTTGAAATGAAAATATTTGATATGCTAATATAATCTAAGGATGTTTGATATGATTATACAAGCTAGGGATCACTAAAAAAATGCAGTTATTGCAACCCAAGTGCTGGAAAAAATCAGTACTGATTTTTGGCATAATGCAGCTCCCAATTTTGGTACTCTTTCCTTGGGAGAGGTAGGGCTTTATTTATCTATCAAAAAGTGAAAAGAGAATAAAGAAGAGCAGAAAATTGCTTACATACCACTATTCCCTGTCTTCTCAAATGGCCAGTCATGTAATGTAAAGGAATGTAATCTGCCAGAACCTTTCTTTAGGAGACACTGGGTTCATCCACTGCAGTTTACCAGTGTGTCACCTTCCCCACTACCCTAAAGGTTTAAGAAAGAGAAGCTAAGATGAGAATTAGCTAACAGAACTAAAGTTAAGTGAACTAATGTTAACTAATGTAAAGCAGTGTGTTATTCCTGCTTTTGAAAATGGGGTATACAGTAAAGTGGCTGACGTGTCTGGTGGTCACAAAGTTTAATGGGATCCGTAGCCAAGAAGTCATGGAGTGAATGTGGAAAGAGTATGGAGGGGACATTGCTGTTGTTGTTTAGCTTTATACTAAAACTTCTTGAACTGCTTTTTGTATTCTGTTTTTGAAATTTTTAATTTTCTAAATTTATTCTCCCAAGGATTTAGTGCTTGTTGTGTTGAATTTTCTTGTTTGACATCTTTCAGTCAATCTGCATTATATGTTTCCCAGACATAAGCCTCTCCTATGAAAAGAATAAAAGTTTTTTTATGCTGTATTATCTCATTTTGCAAAAAGCACAGAAGTAGTTAAGTCCCACCTTTTCCTTCTTTTTTTCCTGCCTCCTCCCAAGACCTCTCAATGAAGCAGGATTTGAACTCTAATCATTCCACCTCTAAGGTCAAAACAATAAAAAATGGTTCTCTAAAGTTATATTTTCAGTTTAAATAATCTCTACCTCTGCAATGAGTAATGTGTTCTTATCTCAAGGACGAGAAGAAAACAGGACAGTTTATTGAATTTAAACAAACACATTTGTTCTGCACCTTTTTAATTGGGATGGTCTTGGTAGTGCTGGGTGTTGAATGCTTTTACTGTAGCAATAATGTCCCCTTAGAAAATTCTAAAATGTCTGTAAACCGTTACATTGAGAAAGAGTAGCATTCTCTCCCTAACATGACTAAAGACTATATAAGGTATCTTTGTCCAGTGGTCTTTAAGTGTCACTCAGCAAATCTGCTAATTCAGATCTGATACTCCTGGGAGGATCATGCAATACATTGAAGTACATATTTCTTACTCAGAATAGTATAGAAGGTATTAATTAGTCTTGTAGGTACAAAGTGGTTTCTGTGGGTTTTTATTTCACTGTTGTCATTCCTCATAAATTGGAAGAAATCTGAAAGTAAATTAAAAGTCTGTTTTTCTGTAGTGATGTATGAGAAACTAGTTTGTGGTACTCTGTACATGACTTAATGTACATGATTTAGTATTTCTGGAAAACAAAAACATCACAATGTAGAGAGGTCAAATATACTAAGTATCATCTAATGCACCATTTCTATTGGTCAACAGATATAGGAGAGGAAAAAAAAGGCAGGAATTTAAGATGTGGATGATGCATATATTTAATGACTATGTAAATGCTATTGCACAAGTAATCTGATTAATTAACATTTATTACAAAGTAGATTTCTGATTTTTATTAATTAACAAGTAGATAAATAATATTTTTATTTTGAGATAATATTGACATGACAGCCTCTCTCTCAAATTATAAAATTGATACATATTACAGAAGCATGATTTTCACTGAACTCTATTTAATCTCTTAATGGAATAGTACTTAATTGAAAGTGCTACTTTAAGTCTAAAAATGTTGAAAAAGGAGTATTTTATACATTTGTAAAGATAAATACTAATAGATGATGCCTTCCCCTGACTTCTAAAAAAACTCCCAAGCCCTATTTAAAATATGTCTTTGTTTCATAGATCTCTCTATTTTGGAAAGTGTCCAATTAAAGAGGGCTGAATTACAAAGAAACACACTAAAACTATAAAAGAACAGTCTAATTGAGTTGTAAATTTGCTTAAAGGTTGGTTGTTTTCTCCTCGTCCCATACCCAAAAATAAATTGGGAGATATGTTTTAAAAAACCCAGACATTTATTTTCACAGTGATATGTATATACAAATATGTAACAAAGCTAAAACTATTCAGTTCAGTTTCATCTGTTTCTTGATATGGATGCTAATAGATATATATCTTAGTGGTTCACCCAATCAAAATAATGCAAATTTCTGATTTTGCCTGATGACAATCCATTCACGTCTTTTGTAAGACAATTTTAATGAGGATGTTAAGGCAATGAATTCTTTAATTTGAATTGTGTGTATTATGTGTATGTGGCTTAAGAATATAAAGAAAAATAACAGTGCATAATAGTGAAAGCTGTAAAGTACAACAATCCTAATAAAGCAGTCTCCTATCTTCAGGTAAACAGCCCCACATTGAAACACGAGTGTTCCTTTACCTTCACAGAAAACTTACCTCTGTTTTTGCACTTGTAATAGGAAGGTCTGGGGAGTTGTTTGTTCTCCTTCTGCCTTTCTTTTGATGCATGTACTCAGAAAGTCTGAAGTTTTGGCTCAGGAAATATTTTCTGCTGCCTGAATTTCCTTGAGAATGTCATAAATTGATAGTTTTCTGTGGAATCAGGTAAGTCATGGCCGGTGGCTTTCATCAATAACTTTCTAGGTGCTCTATAAAGGACATCAGTGTAGTTTTTCACCAAGTGAAGCACAGAGAAGAGGAGGTTACCAGGGAGGCCAGAGGCAGAAACAAAATTGAATTGAGGGTCCTGGTTCTTTGAATTGTTTTTTATTCACTTGAAAATTGAGAAGCAGGTAAGCCCCTGCACTTGGGTTTATATTTTTCTCTACCTGCATTGACCGACCACAGTAACTGGCTTTACAAACTGCCTGTGTTGTGGAATTGGCTCTTTTGCCACCTGGAATGGCAGATATTTTATGTTGCAGGTGTGGTGAGGCAGCTCTGTGAGAATAGGAATAAAGGAGTTTGGAGTAGAAATACACTGTATTAGCTTCTGCTAGACAAATGCATGTCAATGGAGCAACAAAACAGAGGCCATGCAGTGACTTATTTGTATCTGAAGCAGAAGCAACCAACGTGAAGTAAAATCCAGTTTTTGTGTCACTACTCAGATTTGTTGGCTTGTAGAACAGCTCCAAGGTGCACTCCTCAGAGGGTAATTTCAGCCAGATTTAGATTGAGCAGTTAACAAACATAACTGCCTTTCCTGCTATGTTAATTCCCTAGTCGACTGTAACCTTCTGCCATAAACTGCAGCTCTCCTGGGGGAATAGAGACAGGGAATGAAGGACAGCCACGGTCAGACCTCCCTCCACAGGGAGCTGTAGTGCTGCTGGAAGGCATGGCTGGCAGCAGACTCGTGGAAGCATGCCAAAGCCCTGGAGTGTCTTGGGTCTTATTTCATAATTATCCTTTGCAGGAAGAGACAAATCCCAGCAGGGCAAGGTGCACCTGCTACATGCTGTTTTGGCACATTCTCATCATGAGTTCAGAGAGAAGCTGTACTGGGCCAGGGAGAAGAAAGTGAAATTCCTGTCTTGAGCTTATGTGTTTGCAGCTTCTTATTTCTGCAAGGTGCACGGGCTATGCACAGCGTACTTCAGCATGTGATATCCTTCTCTCTCTAAAATAGTACTTTTGGATGCCTTGATGCAGGCTTCCAGCACCATTTCAAATGGCCTGATATATCTTTTCTGACCTACAGATGTTTTTCCTAAAGATTGCAGGTCTTTTGTAGGCTCTTGTATGATGACAGCAAGCCTTCTGTGGATGTCTTCACAGGTTATTCTGAGTTCGAAGGGACCCACAGGATCATCTAGTCCAACTCCCAAGAGAACGCCCACCCAGGGATCAGGCCCACAAACATGNCCTAAATCCCTCTCCATTTCACCACTCTCCAGCCACTCATCTCCCACCCGATAGCGATGCATGGGGTTGTTGTGTCCTAAGTGAAGAACCCAGCACTTAGTCTTGTTAAACCTCATACTGTTAGAGCCTGCCCATCTCTCCAGCCTGTCAAGGTCCCTCTGAAGGGCTCTCCTGCCCTCTGGCAGTTCAACATTTGCCCCCAGCTTGGTGTTATCTGCAAACTTGCTGATGATGGACTCGATTCCCTCATCCATATCATCAATAAAGATGTTGAACAGTACCGGGCGTAACACTGACCCCTGTGGGACTCCACTAGTGACTGGATGCCAGCTGGATATGCCACCATTCACCAGCACTCTCTGAGCTCATCCATCCAACCAATTCCTAACCCAACATAAAATGCCTCTATCCAGTCCATGCTCTACGAGTTTCTACTGAAACTTACCATGGGAAACCATGACAAAACCTTTTCTAATGCTTTAGGATGTGTTCAATTTCACTGAACATCCATATTATATACCAGAATTGTTTTTGTCTCTATTACTAAGGGATCATTTTCTTATTTGGATTTTATCTTGCTGCACCAACTATATTCCAGAAAAGGCAAATAATTCAGTTCAATGTGAACCCACTTCTGTGAAACTTGTTATAAAAACATTGAACTAGGGCTCTTAGTCAAGCACTCCTGCACAGGATACCACCCAGGAAAGACCTAAATGGTTTCATGGTGAATGTGCAAGTCCATCTTGACTTAACTAAGAGGCAGTTTCTGGTTTTACAGACAATAGTTATGAATTTTGGAGGCTAATCAAATTCTTTGTTTGTAAAATGACTTATCTAAGAAGGTCAGTCTGTTTTCCTTTATATTGGTTTCTTATTTTTTAGATGTGAGTACTGAAAATTTCAAGACAAATTTGTTCCTACAGTTTACCTCTATGTTGATTTATGTAGGTTATTTGCTCTTTCTTATTTAGGCTTTGTGCTTGGTTACCTAATTTACATGTCAATAAATTTATTGGCAAGAGAAACCTCTCCAACAGCAGACTAATCACTGGCAAGTGTTGTCTGACTCACAGTGGATTCTAAATAATGTATACACCTGACTGTGCATAAGCAGCCTTGTTACAAGTAAATCAGAATCATGGCAGGAGTAATGATCAGTCTCCAAATGTTTGTGCAAATAAAAAGGGAATCTTAATTTAGAAATGGGAGATGCAGCACTTCTGCAGTGGCTGCCTGACATTGGCCACTTGGTGTGTTTTATGTTCATTCTGGATAGCTCCTGCTTTTCATTACTTTGAGCTGCCTATACATTTTTGACCGTGTATTTCTTTTTCTTTTCTTTTTCACTGGCTGTCTTAAAATACAGTCATCCCTCTTCCACTTTGCATATTGCAGCTTCACATCTTAGCGACATGATTTTTCAGCAATGAAGGAGGCCCCTTTTTGCAACTGTGCACATGCGACCTGACATGTATGAGTATTCTGCCTTACATGATATCCCAGTAAAAATTATATTTCTCTTGACTTGCTTCTGATTTATACTGGTGTAATTGAGAAAAGAGTATGCAATTATAACATGCTAGGATGTAAACCTTCTGAACAAATATTGAGTCTGGGAAAAAAGGCTGGAATTTTTGAAGAAGTTTAGATTGGTTTGCTTATTTCCTGGCTTTGTGCATCAAGAGATACACTGTGTTCTCTGAAAATTCATGCACCTGTCAAGGTGGATTTGTGACCCTCTGGAGCAGATAGCACTAACATTAACTGGAAATTCACCATATGGACAGCCAGAACACAACACAATGCAACACAACACAAAGGTATTTCTAATACACTTGTATGCACACATTTATTAGTGTTATACTTGCAGATGAGATGATTAACCCTGACTAGCAGATTGTTCTAAGAAATTGTCAAGCTTCTGCTGGAGCCCATTTCTCTCTACTTTTCTGATCATGACTGGATGAAAAGGTTACAGAAGAGGGAGGCTTCTCTGGGAGCATTAACTCCCTACAGCAAGTGTGTGGAGAGGAGGACACAGAGAAAAAATATGAGCCTCAGTATGATGAGCTGATACATCTCAGATGCAATTTATGCTAGTCTAGGAAGGCAGTTCTCATCCACATGTCCACTACACAGAAAGATGAGTTAGCTGTCCCCTGTGCCTTGACTATCTTGAAACTGAAAAGAGGTGTATAAATAGGTCACAAACACTGCAGGTTGGTGGAACTCAGTGCCCACAGGTTATCAGAGAAATGTGAGTTTCTAAGACAAACTGTGTGAAAGCCAACTCCTCTGTTGTCTTGCAAACTGGACCAGTAAAATAGTTTTCAGA
The DNA here is from genome assembly GCA_013390025.1 of Pitta sordida. NCBI lineage: Eukaryota > Metazoa > Chordata > Aves > Passeriformes > Pittidae > Pitta > Pitta sordida. Next base: position 45,206 of record WEKX01016317.1, on the reverse strand, counting down.
TAGTTCAGGCTGCTGTCAGGCAAGCATTTGCAGCTGCCTCAGCGAGCCATTTGGCTATAATGCCTCAGTTTTAATGTACATATAGCAGTGGGGATGAAATCGTTGCCTGAGCCAGCTATTTGGACTTGGGTCCAATTTAGACATATAAACATACCCAGAATATTAAACTATGAATTCACAGGTTTGCTGGATAGATCTGTGTTTCAAAAAATTAGAAGAGTAGTCCTAAACAGATACCCTCAAAATTAATTGCCTTTTCCTCCCAGATTATATGATTTCAGTAAAAAGTCTTTACTGAACTTTGTAATACCAAAGTTGTAATATTTGTTGTTGATTTGTCATACTCCTTTTTGATTTGTCTCCCTTCATATAAAAAAATTGTCAGAAATTATGTTTCCTGTGCTATTTCTTTGCTCTGCATTTTTCCCTGTGTATTGAAATATTAAAATGCATTACATGTAAAGTCAATAACAACTATTAAATGGATACCAAATCTTAGGGAAAGGGCTAAAATTATCTGTGAGCTCTCCATGAAAAATAAAGATGGCACTTTGCAGTCTTTTACTTTGCAATTGCATTAAGGATTAGGATAATGAGTGCTAGCATTGCAGAGTGTAAAAATGTATTAGTTTTGACTAGAGAAATAGCATGGAAAACAAATTATTCAGCAAAGGTAATAATTGCTCAAGTCATGCACTGGAAATTCTTGCTACTCAAATATGTTCAATTTTTCTTTTCCTACTTAATGATAATAAACTAGTGGTGTCTTTATTTAGACACATAATAATAATTTTGAATAAGAGTATTTTGTGGCTCTACCAGGTTCATACTCAGATGAGTCCAAGGACAGGATTTGGACTACAGCTGAAAGGTGCCTTTGTCTACCTCTGGTGTGTTCTAATGGGTGCAAATAATCTAAATGGAAGCTATTCAAGCTGAGCTCCTTCAAACATTGTGGCTGAATTGGCAGGCATGCTGATGAAGGTATTATCATTGTTGGAACCATAGTCTTTCCTTCTGCTTTCTGCATCTACTTTGTGCTGAGACCAGGCCAAGGGCTTCACTTCTCCCTTGGGATAAATATGGATCTTTCATGAGACTCAACGGAGTGAGGAGTCTCAATTTTATTTTTCTTGTGGATTAACATATTTCACCAAGCATGCTCTTAAATAACTTCCAAAATGAAAAGGCATTTTAGCTTTTCTTTCTTTGCTCTTTTAATTTGTTCTGAACAAAATCCTGTTCACGGGGCTTCCAGAGTTGTTGCCTGACCTGAGTTCAGCTGGATGAGAAGTCAGATCTCTGTACTCCTCTCTGCTGAAAGCCTGAAGCCACTCGACAGCTTCTCGATAGGCAACCACCCGTGGTGCTCGGTCATGGAAAAGTACCAAGAACAAATGAGCAGATGAGCATCAGAAAGAAATTAAATAAATGAGCTTTGACTACAGAAACCATTTAGCCAAACAATTTTTTTAGTAATATTAAGCTTTAGTATCAATTAAAACCAACTATTTCTAGGACAATTATTTGTGTATAACATTTAGGCATTTTAACTTGTTTTACAGAAAATAACCCAAATCTTTTCCTAGAATCATAGAACGGTTTGTGTTGGAAAAGGACTTTAAGACTGTTTAGTTCAAATCCCTTGCCATGGACACAGACACCTTCCACTAATCCAGGTTGCTCAGGCTCGCCTCCAACCAGGCCTTAAACACTTTGAGGGATAGGGCATCCACAGTCTCCCTGGGTAACCTGTTTCAGTGTCTCATCATATGTTCATAATATCTAATTTAAACCTGTCCTCTTTCAGTTTAAAGCCATCCTCCCCAGTCCTATTACTACATGCCCTTGTAAAAAGTTCCTTTCCAGATCTCTTGCAGGCCTCTTCTGGATATTAAAAGGTGCTGTAAGGTCTCCCCTGGAGCCTTCTCTTCATGCTGAACAACTCCATCTCGTTCAGCCTGTCTTCACACGGGATATGTTCCAACACTCTGATCATCTTTGTATCCCTTCTCTGGACTCATTTCAACAAGTCCACATCTTTCCTGTGCTGGGAGCCCTAGAGCTGGATGCAGTGTTCCAGGTGGGGTCTCATGAGATCATGAGGGCCAGAATCACCTCCCTTTTTCTGCTGGCCACACGACATTTGATGCAGCACAGGACATGGCTGGTTTTCTGGGTTGCAAGTGAACTTTGCTGTCTCATGTAGAGTTTCTTGGCCACCCACCCCTCAAGTCCTTATCCTAAGGATTTCTTTTAATCCATTCTCTGCCCAGACTGTATTTGTGTTTGGGATTGCCCTGACCCAGGTGCAAGACCTTGCATTTGGCCTTGTTGAACTTCATGAGGTTTGCACAGCCTCATTCCTTAGCTTGTCGAGATCCCTCTGGATGGCATCCCTTCTCTCCATCATGCCAACTGCAATCCTCAGCAAAACTTGCTGTTGGTGTACTCAGTCCTACTATCCTACTTTACTATAAGCAAAGATGTTAAACAGCAATGGTTGCAATGCTAAACTCTAAGGAATGCAGCTCATCACTGCCTTCTGCTTGGACATCGAGCCATCAAGTTTTTTGCCTCAAGTGCAACTCTTGGTACTCCGTGGATCAAGTTTTGTGGCTTCAATACATCGTGTTATTTTTCCCTTGAAGATGTCTTCATCCTCCCTCAGTCATTCGCGCGTTTTTTCCATGTCATGTGAGCACTGGATGGTCGTGCATGCACAGTGTATGCCACTTCCATACCGGGGAGTGGGACAGGCCTGCAGGGCAGGGAGGGGTGCTGGCACTGACATGTGCCGCTCATTTGGGGTCAGGTCGGAGTCCCTCCCTTATGAGAGGCTTGAAAAGATTCATAAAGTGGTAGGGTAGCTTTATACACACTGTGTCAACCTGGCCCCAGGGTTGTGAGGATGTGGGAGCAGACCGTGGTGTGGGCTGTGAGTAGCAGCAGCCGTAAGTGCTGCCTGGGCTTGCGAGCAGTGGCAGCTGTAACTGGCACATGCTTAAAGCGGTGGCAGCCATAACTGGTGGTGGCGGTGGCAGGGTTGGCACATGAAGTGGGAAGGGGCAGGAAATGCCTCCTGACACTTGCAGGGGCTGAGGGTGTGGGGTGGTGGGCAGGGCTTCATTTACATATGTATTTTCTGCTTCCTTGCAGAAATCAACTTTCTCAGGAGCTTTCCAGATCTGACCCCTACCTCCCTTTCCCTGCCCCCCTCCAATGAAATTCAAAGGATTATTGTAGGTAATGACCAGTAGACTTTTTTAATGTAAGAAAATATTTCTAAATATCAGTTAGAATAGCTGAGAAGCTTTACAGGAGTGGGAAAATGAAGAGGAGGCCTAACACTGCATGTTCTACTATTGTTATTATCTTCCATAGAGAAAAAGAATAGAAAAGATCCTGGTATAAATAACACCATCACATTTTTCCTGAACTACAGTACATACAGGCTGTGTCAGAGCCCACATAATAGTTCTGCCCTCAGAGCACTGGAGCTGAGAAATCTAATGCTAGTGCAGGGATGGTTATTATACAAGGGAATTCTCATCTGTCTGTCCCATTCCAGTCAACTGATGTTAGCCCTGTGCTTCCTACATCACATTATAATGGTTCCTCCAATAAAGTGATCTGTAGTACTTGGAAGTAGAAAAGCAGTGGATTTTTTCTGATGTTTGGAAACTCTCCTAAACAAATGCATAGACAGAGGCTAAAGGCAGCCAGAAAACTGGCAAGATACTAGTACTATACAGAAGCTTTTAAACTTTCATTACAATATTCCAACAAGAAGCAGAAGAAGTAAGATGTTGCTAAAGGAGCAGAAGTCAGTAAAGAGAAAGAAAAGGCAAATGAGAAAAAAAGGGAATATGCAAGGGGAGCTTAAGTCTGCTCCTTAATGCTATTAACTTTCATCAAACATCATCATTGCCCAGGACAAAATTGTATCTCCTGATATTTACAGTAAACCAAGAACCATTCCAAGGAATGGAGAGCAGCACAATCAGTTCAGTACATCTCAGACACTAAGAAGTTCTGTAGTCTAATATTATTTTGTTTATAAAGGCAGATACGGTGTTCGTTTTCCTTGAACTGTGTGTATTTGCTCTGGGTACAAAAATACTTTACTGAATTCTAGCATGGAACTCAAAGGCAAGGAGAAAACATGCTACAAATTTTGTCTCATTCATCATGTGCCTTTGCACACACATTTTGGCAACTTCAGAATCTGAATCATCCTCTAATTATGGTCTTTATCTCAGAAAAGCTTGAATAGGTAATGATTTATTTGAAAATAAGCCTATCAAAATCATGTTTATTTTCTAATTTCCTTTGTCAGTATCAGTCATCAAGACGTCAAAGGAAGAGCAGTGAGGAAAGTTAAAAAACCTAAAGGAGGCCTTGGGGATCTCAAAGTGGGAATGGAAGACCCTAAAAATAGACAGAATACTATGAACTTTGCCTCCTTCAAACACATCTTGCTCTTCCTACATCTTCTTCGACTCTCTTTGTTTCCTTTAGTGGAGATCCTATGAGCACTGTCCTTTGGGAGGGGCAGCAAAATTTGTCTGGTTATCTCCAGTACATTGACCTGTCATTTCCTCACATACTTATCAACTTTCTTGCAGTCTAATGGGAAAGTTTTATGAAGGATTTGAAGCATGTTAAAAAGGGTATTCTTTTTTTCCCACCGAAATTGAGTAAGAAGGTGAGGGGTAGCAAAAATGCACTTGATGCTATAGGCTCTTTGAAATGTATTTGTGGGTGATATTTGGCATGAAATTAAGTCTTGTGCATTTGTTTGACTGATCAGATATCTTTAAAATCAAGTATGGTTAATGTATACATATGGAAATACTGCTAGAATAAACAACTCTAGAGAAGTGATTTTTTCCTAAAAGCTGTAAAATCAGTAAAGATTTTGGTCTTCTTGTGATTGTGCTACTATGATGATCAGCTGTATAACTATTTTTAATTGAAAATTATTTTACACTGTTATTCATTATTTACCTCCAGTTACATATGCAACCACCAGTGTACCTATGAACCCACTATATATTTTAGGATAATTTATCATTTAATGTGCTACTCTGAAAAAGCAGTAGCAATGGCGCTTTTTTTTTTTTTTTTGAGAGAGAGAGGGAGTGTTCTGTTTACTCAGCTAAAACTAGAAGTTTTAAAGCTAGGTGTTATCTGAGTATTCTTTTATCATTTTCAAATTGATCATATAGTTGAGTCCATACTTGAACTACAGCTTGTTCAATGTTTATGTCTTAGATATCTTATTTACAAATACTATTTTTTGACATATAAATTAACATTTTAGTCACCTAGTTCCTATTGGGAGGAAAAAAACCCCCAGCCTTTAAAGAGGAGGTTTCAGCAAAGGCCATGTGCAACATTCAAAAGGTCTCTAGTCCTGCCCATGGTCTGGACCTCTTTCTGTGTAATTGGCTAATCTCTGGGAGCCAGAATTCACAACACTGTAATGTAAAACATTTTCAAAGCATTGGAAGTGGTTGAATGTCAGTAACTTTGCTTTCTTTAGAAAACAATTCACAGTCTGCAGCTCAATATCTCAAAAAATTAACAGTTAATTGCTTCAAGCTTTCTATTTTTGATAACCTATAGTTCTTGATATAATAAAGAAAATGTTAATCATTGAAATGTCCTATAATTTGATACTGTTATATATTAAACATAACAACAACATTTAACTTGGGAAAGCTACTTTGTAAATGTCTACTATAACCTTTGATTACTGAAATCCTAGACTGCCTAAGTATTTTCATGAGCTATTGGTTTCAGAGTAATAGAAAGCTTCTGTATACTCACCATTTGTGCCCATATTTTTCTCCCAAAAAAGCACTGGCTGAAACAGGGAGATTCAGTCATGCAACATAATGAGCTAGAAGGCTCTTGCAAATGGCCAGTATATGACTCCTGTTTTACTGCTAGGTTCAGAAGAAGGTTCTCTTCACTTGAAGGACTTGCCTAGATGAATGTGTCCCTTTTAGCCACTGCTACTGGTCACAGTATACTGATGGGGGAGTTTTATGGAGAGGCATTGGTGGCCTTTATATAGCTGAGTCTTGGTGGACAAGATGATTTGTACATCAGCTACTTCACTTGGATAGAAATAATCATAATTTCGGGAGACACATTATAAAACAGAGTTTGCTCAAAATTATTTGTCTATGGATGTTTTCCATTAAAAGAATTTGTGTGCAGGCTCTAAGTATTACCTAAGTTTATAAACCCCTTCTTTTATTTTGGCTAAACGTACTTCTATCTTTTAAAAAAACCCCTAACAGCAAAACAAAGCCCAAACCAACTTTCATGGATGTTTTTAAAGTATTTCCATTCACAATACTTTTTTATAGTTAAATCCTTCTTAGATGTCAAAACATTCCATTCCGAGAGTAATTACTCCTGTCCCTGCAAAAGCCTCACACACTGTAATTTCTGTGTTTGGATGCTCTCCAGTGCTTTCCCAAGAGAAACATGAGTTTTCTGTGTGTTTATTAGTATTCTTACAGTCTACTGTGAAATTCTAATAAATAAAAAAAAAAAAATAGCAGTCTGGCTGTTGCTCACATTTGCCATATGCAGAATGCCATACAATCCCAGCTTGTACTACTATTTAATGAGAGCTGAAGGTAGCTCCTACCTTGAGGGAAGTTCTGCTCCAGGGCAAAACAAAAACATAGCTGTGAATCCATGCTGAAAGCTCTGTTTAGTGATTTTCCAATTCTAATTGGGAAGCAAGTTTAATTAAGTGGAAAAAGCCAGAGAATTATGCTATGGAAGATATTAAACTGAATATTTTAAAAGGGGCTGAGGTAGTAGGGTGCCTAAGCTTGTTTACCAGAACTACCGTGGTTCTCAGAATATTGCACGCAGTACCACTTGTGAAGCAGAGAGCATCCTGTCTGTTTGACACAACTTTTGTTTCCCTATTCACAGTATCACAGTATCACAGTATTAGCAAGGTTGGAAGAGACCTTGGAGATGATCAAGTCCAACCTGTAACCCAACACCAACCCATTGTCTNAGGATGTTGAGCTGCTCGTGAGGGTCCAGAGAAGGACGACAAGGATGGTGAAAGGACTGGAGGACAAGCCCTATGGGGAGTGACTGCAGGAAGTGGGGCTGTTCAGCCTGGAGAAGAGGAGACTCAGAGGTGACTTCATTGCCATTTACAACTACCTGAGGGGAGGGGACAGTCGGGTGGGTGTGGATCTCTTCTCTCAGGCTGATGACACCAGAACGAGAGGACATGGCCTTAAGCTATGCCAGGGAAGATTTAGACTGAATGTTAGGAAGAGGTTTTTCACAGAGAGAGTGATCTCTCATTGGAATGGTCTGCCCAGGGTGGTGGTGGAGTCACCATCCCTGGAAGTGTTTAAGAGAAGACTGGATGAGCAACTCAGCGGCATGGGAAGCTTGGATGCGTGGTGACCATGTTTCCACGCTTGTGGGTCTGATCCCTGGGTGGGTGTTCACTTGGGAGTTGGACTAGATGATCCTGTGGGTCCCCTCCTACCCAGGATGACCTGTGAACCTGTGAACCTGTATTCCAATGCTAGGGCAGATGGAGAGCGAAGTGCTGTAGGAAGTAAATCAGGCCTTTTCTTCATAAATGACTAGGCTGAAATATGTAGTTGTGTCAAATACTTGAAGGGATGAATTCATGTCACTGCATCATTAATGATGTTGTAAGTCATTGGGGACAGATAAGCTTCCATCTTGACAAGATTCATGCCATTATCAGCACTTAAGTTATTCCTTCCCCCTATATTTGCCCTCAAAACCAGAACTTGTTATAGAAAATAGTTTATTCTTGAAAATGTAATTTGTTCCATTTTTTCCCCTGTTTTTTGTTCCCATGACTAATTTCTGTCCCAATGGTTTTTGTTTTTGTTTTGTTTTGGTTTTTTGTTTTGTTTTTTCCTGGAGGGAGGATATGTGGGTTTGGTTTTGTTGTTGTTGTTGTTTTGTTTAGGTGTTTCTTTTTATTGTTGGTAGAGGAAAAGGAGGTGAAACACTGAGTCATCTGATCCAGAAACATATCACAAAGTAAGACTTAGAGTTTAAGTCCTAAGAAGATGTTTGCTAATTGATACTAACCTTCATAGTGTCATGCAAGTCCAGAAGCATGTTTTTTTTCAGTTGCAGAGGTAGTTAAGGAATTATGCAAATCTGACTTTCTTGGAATTTGCAATTTTGCAATCAAAGGATTTTTCATGGAATAACTAAAGAGTTTTAAAGGTAAAATTTTTCACATGTTGTCTTACTTCTTAATTGTTTGTGTAAAATTTTATTCATTATAAATACAGTACAAAATGTAAGAAGATATTTTTGTGCCTGCTCTCTTCTCTGCAACCTACTTGTTTCTCTCGCTGCTGCTTTTACTTTCTTCTTTGAAATGCCTTCACACACAAACCTACAGTGTTTCTCCCCGGGCCACTGCAAAAGAGGCAATCACAGCCACAATTAACTAAAATTAACTACTTTCATCAGAAATCCTTGGGCTATGTTAGCCTTTTGCTTAGCTATAGATTTTTAATTTAAAACATTCTTCTGATAATGTAATAGAAGTTCTGTTATATATAGTGGGGAAATTATTCTTTTTTTATGAGACCTAAATGCCAATATGAATACTGGACAGTATTTATGACAAGATAATCCGTGAATCTATGTAAATTAAAAAACCTGCTCACTACAGAATATATAAATATATAAATTTATATATATATAAAGACATAAACTCATTAGTCATGTTTTCAAATGTTTCACAGGTATTACCTAATAAAAAGAACCTAAACAAATGACAATAAAATGTGAGGGATTTTTTTCATAACTGATAATAATAGTATTGATTTAATAGTATTGATCTTGTATCCCATATAGCTCTCAAAATTGCATCTTTGTATTTTCTAAGAAGCAGAATGATTACAGCTGTGTCTGTGATGCAGGCTATTGTGAAAGTAAAACAGTTATATGTATTTTCTCCTCTGCCTTACAATTTTTTACCTTTTTTATTTGAAATTCACACTGGATTCCTAATTGAACCTTCTCATCCTAAATATCCACAGGTCAACAAATGTTCTGAAAAGATCTTTTGGAAAAAAATCTTGAATATTTCCTGAAAATAGCTGATAATATCTGATAATAGATAGTAAAAAACAACTGTGCTGGATTGCAATTGTAGCCACTTTCTCACAATTCTAGGGTAGATGTCTCAGTGTCTGATTCACTACATTCACTACATCCTGCAGCAGGTAATTGCTTTTCCCAAAAGTGATGCACTAGTACTACTGGCTAGGAGTACTACTGGCTGGAGTACTATTGGCTGCAGTTAAATGCTTTTTGAAGGTTTTGGGGAGAAAAACTCTTTTCTGGAAGCAAGAATCCTCATGATTTATGACAACTGTCAAAACTTCAGTGTGCAGTGGTTTCAAAAGTCTTTACTGATAAAAGCTCCCACTTACAATGAGGTCTGGCCTGTGAGAGTGGTAGAGCGCATTTTTGAGCTTTGCTTCCATGCCTGGAGGGTACTGCAAATCAGAGGTCTCTGAGTATTGAAAGCATGATAACTTATGCCAAGAGACTAGGCTTGTGCCATTTTAGGATAATATTCAACATTTTGTAAAACGTCAAACCTCATAAAATGCCAGATAGAAAAAAATTTGATGAAGTCAATTGATATGTTAAGAAATTGAACACTTTTTTGAACAGATTTGTTTTCTTTCTCAGTAAGAATTTACTTTTTTGAAATTAATTTTTTGCTATCAAAGATATTCAATACTGCATACACTAGGGTATCTGTGGTCAGATGTGTTCATCATTTTTTTCTTTTCACAACGCATTAATTAACCTCCTAGTTGAGGTGAATTGCAGTTTGGTGGCATTCACAGTGTTAAGAGGGAGAAAAGGCTCCTGTGGTGATCCCAGCTGGCTCACTTTGATGTGAGGAGGTGGTGGAGTCACCGTCCCTAGAGGTGTTTAAGAAAAGGTTGGATGATGTACTTGGTGACATGACCTAGATATTAGGGTAGTGTGTTATAGGTAGGATGATGTGTTGGTAGTAGGATGGCAACAGGTTAGGTTAGGTAACAAGTTTGACTAGATTAGTTTAGGTAATAGGGGATAGGTTGGACTTGACGATCTCTAAGGTCTTTTCCAACCTTACTGATTCTGTGATTCTGTGATTCTGTGATCTTGTATTGATGGGTTGATGGGAAGAGGTTTGTGACAATGCCTCATTAGTTTACTCTCTTTGTAATTCTTTCCTGAACTAGAGTCCATTGCAGTGGAACAACTGGACTACTAAAGCCATTGCTATTTAGGACTGTGAGGTGGAGAAGAATTTTTTATAATTCGTATGAAGAAGTACTTCCTCAGAAAAAATAAAGCATAATAGGTTAAAAAAAATACATACTGTACTTCCAGTGGAGATGTATTACTAGTTTAATGATGGACTCTGTGTTGTCACCTGTCAGTGGGCCTAAAGAGGCATCAAGGGAATTTACTACACTTTTCTTTTGTTCAGATTGAAACCCTGTATTTCTTTCATTTCATATATTTGATGACTGCAGTTGACAGTCCTTAGGATCTCTGGAATTAGGAATGGATACCTTCACTCCTTTGATGTAGCTCTAGTTACTCTTTCCTTAATTAATTTGTAAGTAGATTGTACTATTTTAATGTAATGCATTTTTCTGTCAGACCCTTCATATCTAATCTTAAAAGCTTCCTTTAATATTGACATAGGAAAGATATTATTGTAGTAGTAATTCTGATACATCTGGCTACAATTTCTCTGCTCCTGTTTATGTTCCAATGCACGGCTAAATTCCATATTTTTAAAATGTGGTTCTGTAATCTTTGTTTCAATTCCAGAAGCTATTAAAAGCGAAAAATACATTGTGTAAATTAGATATCTGACCTCAAAACATAAACTTCAAATACTGCCTGATCTCTTGGTGTTTGGATGTAAATGTCAAGGCTAAAAAACCCCTGACAAAGCAGTGTTGTTTGATTCTCACTATTGTATAACTTTCACTGAGAGTCATGACATACGTTTCCCTATCTATTTTATCTATTGGACATAAAATAAAAGAAGGCAGACATGTCCTTTGTTCATTCTTCAGAAAACCTCATGATTAGAGAAGTCACCTGAAAT
>WEKX01016317.1:0-33977 GCA_013390025.1 Pitta sordida | reverse complement strand
AATTATATTTTAATATATTATATATATTTGTCTTTGGAGTGAAAATAAAATGGGTATTTTAGTAGTAAGGGTATGTGGGATGGTTATTCAACAATGAAGGAGACCCTGGTTTCTGATCTCTGTTTCAGTTGATTTTAATTTTTTGTTTTAATAGAGTGCATAGAAAGGGCAACTGGTGAGATGGAGGAATGTCTTCACTGGTGTCTTTGATGTTAAGTATAATCTTTGCATACATAAAATATTCCACTCATAAGCACAACTGATAGCTGATAGCCATAAGAAAACATAGTTTTTTAACTAATATTGGTTTAGTGCAGAATTATTGATCCCAAGCTAAGAAATAGGGATGGAACTAAGGTCCCTCTTTTCTTTTTCCTCCTCCCTCCATTTTTCTTGGAAATAATTTGGACTGGACAAACAGCTTCACTGAGACACTAAGGGCTCAATGTAGAGAGCAGACTCATCCAGGTACACCAGTCGACAGGAAAAGACAGGATAAATTCCAGACGCTGAAGCTATTAAAAGTGTCAGACTCTTGACAAGTAGTTTCAGTGCCTGATCCTGCTGCATGTGAAGTGATGCTTTAATTTGCAATTGAATGACAAAGTCCTCAAATCATCCTTATCTCCTGGGTAATTGAAGAAAGACTCTGCAGTATGAAAACTCATTATGATTCTTCTGTGTCCTTCTGTACCTTTGGAAAGGAATTTGTTATCATTACATTGCTCTCTGAGATATTTTTATTAGCACTGAACTGCGAAATATAAGATGCACACCTAGATTATGTGCTTGTATTCACAGATGAAATAGAAGATTAAAAACAGGATTCATATTGCATCTGTGCTAATTCTACAGAACTTCTCTGCCATTGATCTTTACACTTTATAATAATTTCTTTCAAGACTTAATGAGAAAATAAAATATGATCACTCTTTGTGTTATTTGTTGCTGTCCATACCAGAGGAAGAGATTAATTTATAGTCATTTTGCAAGTGGAGATTAATCTAATGAAGTAATTAGAGCAAGTTAAGATAAAATCTCAGATGAGAATATTTGAAGTGGGATACAGAATATAGTCTGCTGTCTGATGTACATCTTCCCATTTCCTGGAGCTGGAGAATGTTAATTTTTGGAATACTTTCTGCCATGTTAGAACTTGAAAGCTAAGCTGGAAGCCTTTCTAGAGAGGAGTTTCTTTCTTTGGGGAATTTGAAGAAGAGACATTTGTCACTGAGTCTTTCAATTGTAGACTTATGAATTATCTGGTGGCTCTTACAGAATTATTTGTCATGCAATAGGTTAGACACATGGATAGGCTATGAGTATTTTGTGCCATTTTAGCTTTATTTTTTTCCCAGAGTGTTTGAAAGTAAGACGTATCATCATGTTCTCTGCATTATTTGTGATAAAATTTTACAAGTTTTCATAAGGATATAGCACACACAAAAGTGAGATTCAGAAGGAATGAGGAGAAAAGTGAGAAATCATCAGAGTCTGGAGGGGTTTGAGGTGCTTCTTTTGCAATTGAGTTATAATGGTGAAGTTCCACAGCCGGATACATCTCAAGTCTAACCTGTGGTTGGATTCATCAGGGGATATTTTTAAAGGTGAATGCGTTAGCAGTAGAAGCACATGAATCCCTCTGTGAATCTCTGGATCATGAGCTGTGAAACAAGTGGAACATATCCCAGGCTGTGTTATGCAGCTTTGGGGCAGAACAAAAACATACATTTGCTCTAAGGATTTTTATTGTCTTATTTTTAAACTCTTTCTAGAAGCGACCCTTGTCCTTTCTCTGCACAAAATGTTTGCACTGACCACAGTCAAAATATGTTCCGGTTGAGTCCTCTTTTACTTTATTGGCATTCTTCCTTAGAGATAGACAACGGTAAGTCTTCAGTTTATAATGATAAATTATGTATTGGAATGAGCGTCTCAAATTTTTTGCTGCTTTTAATAATCAACTGTGACTTCTCTGTATTCCTTGGGGAATTTGGTCTACAAGTCCCTGTTCTGGAAGTTTTTGTATAAGGGTTGTTTTGGTTGCTTTGAGACTGAGGTTTTTTTCACAGAATTCACAGAATATTATGAGTTGGAAGGGACCCACAAGGATCATCTAGTCCACAGGAACTTCTTCCCGGGAGAGAGCATTATCTTCATGTCTCTGCTGCATTGGTCTATTTGCACTACAACACTAAAGAATGAACCGAAAATCAAAAATGTTGCAAAGTACTTATTGGTTTGGGTCTGGTACGTATTCAGTGTTTTCCTTTTTTTGATTTAAATTCACCACTGCCAAGAACCAGGCTGTGAGCATGCAGCATCTCTGAAACAGGAACCACTTTGTGATCCTAGTGATGTTTATACCTACTGTATTCCAGATGCTTCTATGCAAGGGAATAGGGTTTCTCTGCCAGTGAGAGAGACCTCAGTTCCCCTGGGACCAGGACTTCTGCTTGGAAATACCCCGAGGCATGGCCGGTTCAGGACCCTGGATATGGAAATGTATGCGTGCCTTTGTAAAGTGCCTTGTCTCTACACTGTCTGATATCTGGAGATTTTGATTTACCCTCTTCAGTGGATAGAAAACGTTTGGCATTTGGGGATTTGGTTATCCAGTTGAAAACTACACCTTCTCACTTGCTATTTGAATTTCTGTTAATTTTCTTTTCATGTTGTACAATCAGTTTTATTTGTTGTGGGTGGCAGGGTTAGCTGTACCTTAAACCTGCAAATCATGGAGACTAAAGCAAATCAAATTAATTTCTCAATTCTTTTTTGTTTGTCTGAGAGTAAGCAGTGTATTTGCCTCATGAGAGCGATAGCTCTGTGCACAGCTGCCGCAGAACATACTCTTTTGATAAATATGGATGGTAAAAAAGCATGAAATAAACTTCAGTATATTGTTAACCATGCACGCATAATCCTCCAGAACTAATAATTTCTGAAATTTAAGCAATGGGTCTTTGGAAAACTTTTGTTGTTTAATCCCAGCTGGGAACTCAGCCCCACACAACAACCTGTTCACTCCCTTATCATTTTTTGAATGAGAGAATCAGAACAAGAAAACTCATGGGTAGAGGTAAAGACAGTTTAATAGGTAAAGCAAAAACCACACACACAAGCAAAGCAGAATAAGGAATTAATTCACCAATTCCCATGGGGAGGCAGGTGTTCAGTCATCCCCAGGAAAGTAGGGCTCCATTATGTTTAATGGTGATTTGGGAAGACAAATGCCATCTCTCCAGGCATCTCTCCTGCCTCTTGTTTCCCTGCTATATATGCTGAGTATGATACCATACGTTATGAGATATCCCTTTGGTCAGCTGGCCTCAGCTGTCCCAGTTGTGTCCTCTTCCAACTTTTTGTACACCCCCAGCCTCTTTGCTGAAGGAGTGTGGTGAAGGAGAGAAAAGGTCTTGACTCTATAAGCCCTCCTCAGCAGTAAGAAAATATCTTTGAATTATCATCATTGTTTCCATTAAAAAATATGAAATTGTCTCAGTATAGGGCAGATATATGCCATCACCTTTAAATGATGGAAATGAGTCTTGTGAGGAATTGATTAAAAACCTGCCACTTTTAATCCCTTGTTCCCAAAATAAATGGGACAGAAGACAGAGTTTTCCTCTCTGCCACAGTGATAATGATAGAAGGATTATAATCAAGCCTCAGAATGACCCATACCGGGATCAAACTCACAACCTTGGTGTTATTAGCACCATGCTCTAACCAGCTGAACCAATCGTCTTATCATTGAGCTGATCATTGCTGCAAATGTGCTATGAGGAGAGCTGAGCATAACTGGAGCTACATATACCCTTCTTGTGTTGTAAAGATACTTACTGCTATTTTTTGAGGTCTTAATCCATCTTCCATAGTTCTCTGGGACTGTGAGCTGCCTCACAGTTGCTATGGTACTATAAATAGCAAGGAACTGTTGCTGTCAAAAGATTACAAAATTGTTATCATTATTCCTGAAAATCTTTGTTTCAGTTGTGGATAGTTACCTGAAAGCTGCAAAATAGTTGAAATAGCGGTGCCTCACTGTTTCCAGATTTATGTTTATATATGAGGAGCATTGACTTATACTGAGAATTTCAGTCAGTTTCAATGCTGTTGTAGACTCTTTTTGTCACTCAGTAATGACTTTCTTATCACAGAAGACCAGAAGAGCCTTTGTCAGTATTTTCAGATTTCAATAGCCTCTGGTACGATAGGTTACCAACTAGCACTGCCCCTTCTGGGTGGTTCTGCTGTCAGCTTGGATCTTCTGGAGTGTTTGTCATCAGAGCAGATTGGAGCTGCCTAAATTGATCAGAGAGCTCTTATGGGGCTTTGCTCCAGTTATGGTCAGAGATCTTTAGGGTCACTGATAGCCTCAATGCACTTCATTTATATCTCTGTGTTGCCATTTAAAGATGTCTTGCTAAACTTTGGTCCCTGACATGGCTCATAATAGGCATTGATGTTTCTCTCATTCTCTTTGCAAGAAGAGCAGGAGTGGTATGTTACAGGTCAATTCACTTGTGTTGTCAAGATCCAGGTCACTCAGAATTTGCAGGTTTGCCCAGTAGAAAGAATGTGGAGAGAATGTGAAGGAATTAATTTTCTGTATAATGTACAGTATAGGGTAGTAACATATATAAACATATATAATCAAGATATAATGTAAAATGAAGTTATTTTGCTTTGTGTAAGACAGTATATCAGAAGCTCATCTCTATTTAATGTATCAGTATCCATGTACTCAGTTATATTTTAAGGTATTTATACAAGAGTTTTTCAGCAATCTGTGCTGCTGCACACTCACCTGGCTTGCCAATGAAACTGAGCAAGGCAGGTGCTTCCCTGATTGATTGCCTCCAAGTGGTTTCTGAGCAGCAGAATATCTACTATCCAATCTACAGAAGAGATCTAGGTTATTTCTTGAGTAGGGGATGGTGTTATGAAGAACATAAAGGAAAAAAAAAATACTGATGATTTAAAAAGGGTCAAGATTTAATCTCAGTTAACTTAGTGTCCATGTCTGGGGTGTCCCCTCTCAGGAAAACTGCTTTGCCATTACTAACCATGTAATCTTTTCATTGGACGCACTATCTTGATCTCAGACCAGACTGTAACAACATAGTTTTGTTGACCTACTTGAGTATTAGGCCATCTTGTCCAAAGCATGGTAATTGTTATAGAATAGATTCATAGAATCATGGAATTGTAATTATGCTGCTTGAGAAGGGAATATGAGACTCTGCTCTGGATTCACTGCTGGATTAATTTTTTCGTCTATCAGTACAATTGTTCATCTCAGTAGTGGGTCAAGGTGTTTAGTAGCAACTTGATTCTCAGCTTGTGCTCTCATATTTACAGTCATCATGGCTCTTGTTAAATCCAAGAAACAGAGATTTAGGTTTGGAGATGGGAGGCTTCAGTTTTATTTCTGCCTTTGGCACTGCCTTGGAGACTGAAATGATGAAAACTAACCTTCTTCCTCCTGGTTTCCCTTCCCTCCCAGCTCTGTGCCCTTCACAAGTTACTTGTGACATGGCTTTTTACTCTTTGTAGTGCCATTTCTGACTGGAACAAGAGGTTCCCAACTAATGGAGAAAAGGACTTCTGGATGTCACAGTGTGAAATGACAAAGTTCAGGTAAAAGGCTTGTGGGATGTTGCAAGAATGGCTCCCCTCCCATCATGAGGCTTATGCTGTGGCTCTCACCATGTGTTACATGTGTGCAGTGATTAATTTAATGGAGATCTGATCCTGACTGGTTTCAGCTCCTTGGCACTAAGGTACTGTAAATGACAATCATATTGTCTTTTCCACTGAGAGGTTTAATTCTGTGAAAACTAACGAAAGCTGTATCTTGGTTCTTGTGGCTCTGATGTGTAGGATAAGGTTTTGTCCTGGGACTGAAAAGATACTTGAAAAAGGCTCTTTTAGAAAGTTAGTTTTATAAGATTATTTTGATCATAATGCAGCTTTTAGGCACACTGCTGCTATTTTGTATTTAGTGTTTTGAATTATGTTTAATGATTTCAATTTTCGTCTTTGCATACTTCCTTTTATTATGAGCTTTCCTCTGTATTTCAGTTGCCTGGGAGGCTTTCAAAGGCAGATGCTACATAAATAAAGTATATTATTATTTTAATAAGCTGCAGCAGGGCAGAAATTTAAAAAGTCTGTATGTTCATATTATCTTTTTAATTGTTTGTATTACCAGGAGTTACTGTTCAGGGAGAAAGGTAGAGTGGAAAGAAACTTCCAAGTGGGAGATGAAAAAAGCCATCCTCTTCCATAGGCACACTGAAAAAAATATTTCCCTGAAGGCATGAAAATAAATGCAGTACATTTTAGGATTATATCCAGTCTTCCTGTCTCTTGCAACATTGTGGAAAGGGTAAAGACAAACAGCTAAATGCCTGTCTGAGATGGAAGGCTTCAGTACTCTGGTGAAACTAGTTTAGTGATGGCAATACAGTAATACCTCACCCTTGTGAGGAACAGGTCTCCTGGGGTTCTCACAAACTGTCTAATTTGCAAACATGCGTGGGTCATTAATATGCATTCAGGCCACACCCATCCCTCCACCCCCAGCCAATCAGCAGCACTGGGGAGTATTTTCTGCTCCTCCCCACAGACTCTCCCAGCACAGGGGAGCAAAGGGAAGCGTTTCTGAGTCCTCTCTGCCTGGGGAGACCCCCCCGGAGAATCCCTAGGCTTCTCTTCGGCCAAGCTGCTGCTTCCGCAGCTGCTGCTGGGCTCCTGACACTGCTCATGCTTGCACTACCGCAGTGGGGGCAGAAGCTCTAGGGCTGTGTCAGGGAAGGGGTGTCCCCGGGCTTTGGTTGGCGCTCTTGGAGCCTGGGAAACCTTAACTTTGCAACACTGCGACACCCCTATGGTGGGGGGTGGCATCGGTGTCGGAGTTTCTTTCCCTTTAACATCTGCCAGTCCCAGGAGAGGCAGAGCAGGCCGTATGAACCCAGCAGAACAGTGCTTCCGCCTGCTGCAGTAGGAAGAGGACATGGGGGAACAGAAGCCTCCTCCTGGAACAGCAGGTGTGGCGACGGCGTGGTCATGTCCCGGCGCTGTCCCGTCCCAGCACACAGCGCTCTCCCTACTAATGCTGTGGCCAGCCCAGCCCCACTTTCGTGGGGCACTTTCCCTGGGGCTACATCATCACCAAGTGTGCCAGGCCCACAGTGCCCAAGCACAGTCTGCATTGCCTTCCCCACCTGTAGCCATGGAAACAGTAACGCGCCCGGTGGGAGTCACTACTCTGGCTGAGCTTAGAGTAACAGGGGAAATAAGGAGGGAGTGGAACTATATTATCTTTATGTCCTTTCCAACAGAAACTGTTCTATGATTCTATGATTGATTCTATGAATGCTTAAAAGATGCAAAGAAATAATCATGAAGTCCTATTTCCAGCTGGAATACCAGAAATCTCTAGAGACATTCTGTTTTTCTGTGATTTCCAGATGTAAGAAGAAAGTTGCAGTGGTACAAAGCTGAGGATGACAGACCGCAGCAACAGGCACTTTAGTCAGAACCTAGGCTGTCCTGGGAATGATTCTCAACTCTGCAGTGTCTGGCAATGCTGGTGAACCTTCAGCCAGCTGCTCTCTCTTTTTCTTTTTGGCCCAGCAACTGATTCTGAGTGTGTATTCTTATCAGTGTGTGATACGAAGTAACCAAGATCAAAACTGATATCTCAGTTCAACCACAATTCAATTAATGATCTAGATGATTCACTATTGTAAACTATAACCATGGAGACTGTTATTTCTGGAGACAATCTTTGATTCTTATTTCAAATATCTGACTTGATCTGGGATCCTTTTTTACTTACACTGCTATAATTGGGCCAGATCCTTATACTGTGGGCAGAGTACTTCTCTTTTGCACAGTGAAAAAGTGAAAAATTAGATAGAGCTAATTAAATTTTGTCAAAATCTATGTCATTAGACATTCTATTTTGAACACAAGTCATTTCTTTACATGTAATTGTCTTGTGTAGTTAACCAGTTGTATAAGCATGCCTATACAGCAATTCAGTATTGCAGCTGTATTTTATTTCCATTGGAACTCTTTCCCTACATCTTTGAGTGTAGATTTTCTTTTCACTTCTTTTCTTTAGTCATAAGACTTTTTAACCTTAATTCAGTAATATTTAGCATGTAAAAGATGCCTAAGGCATTTTGTTATTGTTGCAAACCAAGACGTATTTTCACCAGAGAATAAGATTTGTTTTACTTGGTGGAAGATAGACTTCTGCTTGCAGAAGGATGTCAGCCTACCTTCCTGTTGTATGTGGTCCGGCTGACCACAAGGGAATAAAATGCATTGGTCTTTTAATGCTTGGACTATAAATTATATATCATAACTGTCTCCCATCACTGCGACCTTGTTTCCTTAATGTAGCTCTCTTTAATATCTCAGGAACACAGGAGAAAGTCGGAAATACGGGGTCTTACAGGAGTATGTTATATGTCTGGGATGTGGATAGATTTTCAGTAAAATTTACTAGTGGCCAGAATTAAGTGTTCAAATTAATATTTGAACAGCACACTCTGATACTACACCAAGTTTGGTTTGTGAAATATGGAATTTTGGTAGCTGGCTAAAGCATTTGATTCAGTCATATTGTTTTGGTTTTTTTCCTTAAGTTTAGAAACTATAGGAAGACCAAATATTTTTTACTACTATTATAAAATATTCTTTTAGAGATACAAAATTTCTTTTAGCTCTATGTCTTTGGAACTAATTCCTTGCATTATATTTCTGCCTACGTGCATTTAAAAAAATAATGGTTTAACTCTAATTCTTCTTGTTTTCCATAACAAGCTAGATATGATATACCACACATACCAAAATATTTATATCTCTGCAGCATCTTACTGCTGGCTAGAGAAGTTGTCCAAACACAAAATAAAAAATTGTCATCACTCTGGCTGGTGTAAGCTACAACTGGTAGGTGCAGGCAGATGAGAAATGCAAGAGACCATATTAGATAAGATAATAGTCAGCACAACAGCAGTGTAACTGTCGTGTTATACAGATGTCGAGAAAGGCAGTGCTTTGAGGAGATTTGGAAAACAGTGATAAAACCAGTTGCAGATGTTTCTGAGATGCTAGAAAGGGGAACGGGATGGAACACGAAGGTGATTGTTTTAAAACTGAATGAGAGTTCAATGGGGGCTGGCAGTAGTTCAGTTCTGCCCAGCCATCCTATTCATTTTTGATGATGTAAAATGGGAGAACCTTGTTATTCAAAGGAACGGTTGTTGTTTTCTCTCCTTCTACAGAATCCAGGTATTGTCTAAGTTGTGCTACTTCATAGCAAACATCTGTAGTACATATAAACAGTCTTTTTACTCATAGGAGAGGCAGAAATATAGAAAAAAAAAGACAGTAAAAAACAGGTTAGCAAAAGAAACACTGTAAAATCTTCAAAATATTGGAGGTGGAGAAGGTAGTGGTGAAGCAGGAGAAATGAAAAGAAAAGTTGCCTTTATGATGTTTTTACTAGCTATGATGTATCTAACTAAGTAAGCTTAATGCACATAATTTGTTTCCTGCGGTTTCTAGGACTCCCTTGACTGCGTTTTGTGGAAAATTACTGTTTTGTAGTAGCACAGCATCTTATGGATCATCCCAGTGCTGTCCTCTCTGGCACAAAGGTTTGGCTTATCTTTCTGTTTTTCCTTTCTTTTTATTTTTCCTCTTAATAAAAATTTAAAGGCTTTCACTTTGAAAGGATGAGTTTAGTCCTGTGAGCGGCAAAACAATCTTGTAAATTATATCTTTCCTTAGGCACCTGTAAACATAAGGCTCATCTGGCATCAGTACCGGATTCAGCATGTCATAAGGGTGAAGAGTTACCTCCAGATGACAGCCTGCTATTTTCTTATGACAAAGAGTATTGGGTCATGGAAGATTCAGAAGCCAAATTTAGCGATATTCTGGACAATGTTTTACGAAATGTAACTATAGCAACTGAACCTTCATCTCCAAATGATCTTTGTTTTAAGAAAGACTAAAAAACCCAAACCAACTTCCCTCCCAGATGCATACCTATACATGCTACAGAGTATACAATTTTCTAGTTGGCTGCCTGCATTATTAGATTTTTTTTTTAAACTATACATGGCAAATAGCTGTAGTTACCTTCCAAAAACATTTTGATGCTTTTTCGTAAAAACTTTGCCTCATCAGCCTTACCCATGTCCCTGCAGTTGCTATTCGGATTCCAGCCCCTTTTTGTTCTCTGTTTCCCAGGTGCCACACGGTGGTGCTCCTGGCTCCGCATTGCTCAGAGGCCTGAGCTGGCTGACAACAATTACAGATGCTGTGCGTGTACCAAAGCTGACTCCTGAGGGAGGGCTAGCACACAGCTCTGCAACGAGGTGAACTATGCTGTGGGATGGGGGATGTACTTTTCTCCCAGGACTCAGCTACCAAGTCAAATATGGCAACAACGAGATGAATAATGGCAGCTGATAAAAATCTTCAGTGTTGCACACGTATACACATACATACATGTATTCAATCTATTTTGCATTAGATTACTATGTTAATTTTGCATGCTGGCTTTGTTTTGGTAGATACCATACCTTTCTGTTTTCTGTTTCTTCAGTAGTAGACTCCTGCAGGTTCACAGCCCAGTATCATCTTGGCAGCAAGGATGGCATCCTTTCCTCTAGATCTGTGATAAAATTGCAGAGAGAAGCAAGGCAGAGGGAGGAAGATATGCCTCCTTTTCCATTTAAGGATGGGCCAGTACAGAATCAGGAGCAACCTCGGAGGCCCCAGGCAGATTCCCAGACTGAGAATCTCCTCAAAGGAGATTCCTACTTCCTCCAGGAAGGAGGCCGGCAGTGGTGCTAGTCAGATGTCAATTGAAAGATCCTTTTTCCTTATAAGAAAAGCTCTGCATCTAAGTGGATATCCTCATCTGTATCAAGCTCAGTGAAATCCGCAGGAATGATTGCATTGACTAGGGTGCACTTTGAATCTGGTCCTGTGAACCGTGATGAACCTGACAGTTAAAGTTTAGCTCTGTACATTTAGGAGTTCACCTCCCACTGAGAGTTTCTGCTAGCTCTACTGAAACTTGTATCAGGCATCTAGATATTTATATAAGTCTAACTTTTAAATTGTGTGAAGCCATCTTTTTAATTAATCCTTATAAGAACAATTGAGTACATGACCTACAGGAATAATTACTTGTGTTCTGCTTTGATTATTTAGTAAAAGTTTCATTAGATTTGTACAGTGTACTGCACTGATAAGTGATCTGAAGGAGGAGCTCTAATAAGCTCTTGGTACATAATACAGTATGAACTTTTGGGGACTGGCAGTCATGTTATCTATATAAACACTGTGTTTTGTAATGTGTTAATAACTGTATTGTAATGTATTATAAATCTTTTAAGGTTTATCTTTTCTATCTTTACATGTCTTTTGATTATTTATATTATATATGCAACTTCCATAAAGACAAAACCTGCCTGTTGGAAGAAATAGCTGAAGTTAATCTTCAATTTATGGATAAATTCAATAGCCTTATGAGATATGATCCCTTGAATCTGAGGAAGATTTTTTAGTTTCTGACATTCCTGTTTCTCTAGTTATCCATTGTGTGTAGCCTCTATAAAGAGCTAATGTTGAACAGAATTCTTTACTGTTATTAATATTATCGTAAATGATTGTCCAAACACGAGTAAGTGAAAGTTGTAGATGAAAGCTGGCCTTTAATAAAACCTGAGAGATGGTTAGGCATCACCAGGATGCATTTCTTTTCATTGCATAAATGGACTGAGGGACCAAGGCAGGTGGCAGCATTAACCCTCCCCATGTCTACCAGGGAAGATTTTGCACTTTAAGTGCAGCACTACATATCAAAGACAAATGCTGAAAAAATATAATTAATACGGAAACTACAGTCTGATATTTTGAGTGAGTTTATTACAAGAAGCAAGAAATAACCCAGGGTGTATTTGTGACAGATAATGTCTCTGATGAGTGGTGGGCATGGACAAGAAATAAGTCACAGAATCACAGAATCACAGAATATTATGAGTTGGAAGGGACCCACAAGAATCATCTAGTCCAACTCACCACCTAACACCCGTACAGAGATCGAGAGCACATCCCAGAGCGTAACACCAACCTAGATCCCTCACAGTCTAGCAGGCCACTCCGAGCCGGAAGGGGTCCAGGGTCATCCAGCCCTACACCCCCCAGCTAGACCATGTCACAAGTCCAACTGTGCAGGGAGATGGTGCCAACAGGACAAAGCTGCTTTTTCTCTAACAGGATGAAAATTATTCTGCCGGTTAGCCTTGTTTCTTATTTTTATTGACTGAACAACTCATACAGAAAGAGATGACATCAGAGTAGTCATAAAAAAGGGAGATATTACAATATTTATTCAGTTATTTCATTTCATCATTTTCCACATGAAAGTACAAGCTGATTGTGTCAAAGTAGAACCAGCTACTTGCATCATAACAGACTGACATTTTTCTATTGATGATATTTTGTGAAATGGTGAATTGAATTTGTGGGCACTGGCAAGAAATCCTGAGTGAAATTTTCTCCTTGTGTTGGGATGAAATGCAATCATCTAGACCAACCAAGACACCTCTTTGTCCGCCTTTATTCAATTATCATATAAACTTCACAACAAAGTCAGATCCTTGCCCACTCAAATCGTCAAGCATAAAAGCTTGGTGCCATGGAAAGCCATAAAATGTACACAGGTTTTTCAATGTATGCACACTGGTGGAGACAGAGGGTCTATTTCTTCTACTTCTCTCCTCATAATGATTTAAAGGTGAACATTTTATTGGTCACAAACCAGAAAATACTGTGGAGGGTCAAAATGAACTACAAATATTGAACTAGGCCCTAAAATATGAATTCCAGAACTCATTAAGAATGTATATATATATATATATATATGTAAATGAAGTGCAGGTTTCCAAAAAACACCATAAAACCTCTCCTGCCAGTGAGTCCTGATGGAATCAGGATTGTTTTCTGCACTGGCTCACAGCTGACTTTGAATATCATTTTAAGATCTCAATGCAAATTTTTACCCAGGCAAGAACTACATATTGACACATGCCTGCCAGGTCTCCAAAGAAGCATAAGGATCAATACATTCGAGCCTAGAAGAGTGCATCCTTAGCTGATCCTAGAGCACAGCTTGTTCTGTTTGCCCATATTGCTTTATATTCATCTTCTGCTGCCAAGGAGACAGCATATTCCAAAGTTTGCTGATTTCACCACATTCTCTGGCAAGGGACTGCTTGAAGAATAAAACATATAGGTTGTTTTGCTTACATTAAAATAGAGCATTGAAAACAAAAGGTTACAAATAAAACTATTTTAGTGCTTTTTTTTCTGTGTGCTTTCTCCATTATTCTGACATTGTTCACCAGGAATGCAGTTCTTGGGGATAGCAGTTGGATGTCTGACCCTCCAGGTCACTCGTACATATTCTGTTCTCTGAGTTCTGAACATTTCTCTCTTTTCTTGCCTAGATATACTACACTCAGTTTCTCCTTGATTCACTGCAAATGGAGTATTGAAGGCTGGGGAAGAAGGGAGGCAAAAGGGTAATGGTCAGAATGAGATACGTTGTCCTGGCTGTTTAGTTTTTCACTCTGCTCTCTTGATGTACTTTCCTTGCTAGATGTCTTTGTTTTTATTTTATGATTTTTTTTAATGTCTAGATGGTCCTGCATACTTTCTACCACTTTTTCTTTCTTCCTTTTAATTTTTTTTTAAAGTATACAATATTGAAATGGAAATGTGGAAAAATATCTATTCTTGGTAGTATCTGCCAAGTTGATAGTCTGCCATGCTATACTAGTTTTCTGAAGAGATCACACAAATGTGTTTTAATGAACCTATTTGAAACAGACGGAGGACACTGAATTAATTTGATAAATCCATGTTAGGAAAAGCCACAGGTCTTTGTCCTGTATGTATTCTTGGTGGTTTTGGCCTAAATCAGTGTTTTTTCCTTTAAGTCCCTTGCTTTTATTTTCCAAACCGGGAATATAATATAATTGGATTATATTTTCAAATATTGAGAAGGAGTTTGTGTGTGTGATAATAACTTTAGAAATTAGACAATACAAGAAGGAATGCAATTCCTTCTACATGGCATGAGGTATTGTTACACAGTTCACAGATGACATTTAGCTTAGCTATGGCATAGCTAAACTTTGGTTATCACATCATGTCTCCCTACATTAGTGAGAAAACATTAAGTAAATTCTTATAAAATACTTAAAACAGTAGCACACAAGAAAGAAAACCCTCTGGTCACTTTGAGCAGTCAAAAGTTTCTTCCGTTCTGTTGTCTAACGGAGACATTTTCTGGAGTCTGTATATGATTCACAGGATCATATAAACAGAGCAGCTAGGAAATTTCTATTGAACTATGGATGTTAGAATGTGATTCACTTCAATAAATCAACCAAAAAATTGTGAACAAGAAGAGATATGGGTTCTGTGTGTTAAGGTTCCTATTCCATAGACATGTATGTGGGTGAAGAAGTCATCATTAGGTGAACCATTAATTATTGGACATACACTGTGAGATATTTCTTTTAAGATTGAGAAAGTATGAATTACACCATTTTTTTGCGATGCCAGTAGTAGTGTTAACAACTTAAGAAGTTTTCTTTTTCCACAAGACTATGGTTTGAAAGGAAGTTAACCACGCACACCTTACCTCTGGGAAAAGTGGGCAAGCTGAATGACTAAACTGGGGCTTTGAATGCACGCACATGTACTTAGCTATCTCATTTGGGATCTCCGGGATTTTAATGTTTAGCCTATGTAACCACTGTATAAACCAGATAAGTACAGCATCAAGGGAAGTAAATTATGCAATCTGTCCCCAAATCACAATACTAAACAATTTTAGCTACAAGAGCACATTTATTGTTTTCAGTCATAGAATTAGTGTGTACGTTTCTTGCAAAGCAGTACGTATTGACAAACACTTTAAAATACAGTGGTATTGCAGAAAGCTGAATATATTTTTAAATATTTCATCCTCATATGCGCATATACGTATATGCATTATAAATGTCTTTCTGTGTGACAAACAGAAAAAATCTACACAGATTCATAGAAATGGAAATTTATATGTTTTCACCAATGAAATGCATTTGTTAATCCTTCTTGATGAACTATTACTAATAGTTATGGTTTAGGTTTGAATTGCCTTAAATGTATTCTTTTCAGATGGACAAGTTTATTACTCCAGAAGATGGCTGTGCCTCCAGCCTTCAGATATCTTGAGAGCTTCAATTTGCAACACAATGTAATTCAGAATCATATTGTCTTTCCTGGTTTGAAGTTCAGCATTATTGTTTGGTCATGTGTAAACAAAGTTTTATCTTCCATTAATGAAGTTGAAATGAGTTAATATAAAGCAAAGTGAGAAAGCCAGAGCGCACTAATATTAATTCTGTTTTATTGCTTCTGGAGTTGGAAAGAATGAAAATGTCCATTATAATCAATTTGTTTTGGCTCCCTTACTTTACCTTGGGACAGTTAATTTTAAACTAATAATTTGTTTAACATTAAAAATGTGTAGAGTAGAAAAATACATGAAGATATGGTCAGTCTTAGGAGATTATATGTGTTATTCTGTTTCCAAAGAAAATGCAAAGTCACATCATAATCAGAAGGTAGGTCAAGAAGAATGCATTAGTATGATGGTGGTTAACAACCCTGGTTTTAAAACAAACACTAGTTTCTAGAGGCGTAATGCTAATGGTACCATTTAATTATTCATGGCAGTTTATAAGAACGCCTAAAATATACTGAGACCATTAATGATAAAACATAAGTCAATTTTGCTTTTGCTCTGAGGATTTTGTTAAATAGATAAACTTGAGTTCCTTATTTATCTCACTGTCAACATTAAACCATGCAGAGTTTTTTTTTTCTCTTCAAGTTCAATAATGACCTCAACTACCCGTTGAGAGAAGCCTTCACTTGTTACAGGTGGATCTGACTTGGCCGTCTGGGAAGAATTCAAGTGTTGTGCTGCTGCTTTCAGAAAATGGCTGCAATTGAGTGTTCGCCTTTAGTAACAGAGCGCCTCTTGCATCACACAGAGGCTTAATTAACATCTCATGTAAGGGCTCATTGGAATCCAGATGCTTCCAAATAACTGAGCTGTGAAAGTTTTTGTCTCCATCCATTTTAAGTGATGTGAAATTGCTGCAGTTCATTGTAGAAGGCTGTATTTGTACTTTGTAGAGCTCTATCAGTTTGGGTAAGGTTTTCCAAAACCAGAGAGATGAATAGGCTCTTGTCTACATTTTATTCAAGGACAGAGGTTTGGAGAGGAATAAGAGGAGTAAAGAAAATTGAATAAAAGTGTTCAACTTTTCACAGTATCACAGTATCACAGTATAGATAAGCCTGGAAAGGACCTTGAAGATCATCTAGTCCAACCTATAATCCAACTAATCTATCCTCNTTCCCAGCCTATAGTTCTGTTTGGGGTTATTATGACCAAAATGCAGAACCCAACATTTAGACTTATTAAATTTCATTCTATTGGAATCTGCCCATCTCTCCAGTCTGTCCAGGTCTTTCTGCAGGGCCTTCCTGCCCTCTAACAGATCAACACGGGCTCCAAGCTTGGTGTCATCCTTGAATTTACTCATGATGGCCTCAAATTTGAATTAGTCTGAGTTATAGCTTTCATGAAAGACAATTTTAATAATTTGCTGTGGCAAGATTAAAATTAATATTATTTTGTGAGCTTGAGAGAAAATACATATTTTTAAGAAGTTGTTTAATCTCTTTGCATCTCTCCCTCTCTGATATTACTGTAATCTTTAAGCCTTTTCACTGGTATCTGCACTTTTCAAATACATCTTTTTCCTCATCTTATTCTTGTGGTGGTGATCTCCGTGTCAGTCTTTGGAGTCCCTAGCATGAATCCTGACCAAATTCCTACCTACCTTTTAATTCTACTGTTTCTGGGACCAGAAGAGTAACTTTTTTTTTTAAATTTTAAATCAATAACTTGTTGTTTCATTCTGTATGCCTTCCTTGCAGACTGGACACCCTTGCAAAAAACCGAAAAAAACCAAAATCCAAGAAGCAATGACTGGAGAATTCACAACTATTTGAGATAAAGGTCTCTGAAATGAATTCCTTGCCTAATGGGAGAATGATACATTTGGGACAGAGTACTNACTTCTGGACAACAGAGAATTTTTCAGAAGAACTGTCGTCCTCAGGTCGAGATCTCACTTGGGAGGGGTCATGAAAGACCTTTCCCTCTTGTGAGAGAGAGAGAACTTTATGGAAGGGCAGAGAGATGGTTCCTACCCTGGATCTGATCAGAAATACCAACTTGCCTGGTTTACCCCTACCCTGTGTTCCCCCTTTTTCTCCTGGTGGAAAAGGGAATATTACATCTATTGTAAGAGAAGGAGGGGTGGGGGGAGAAAGGTTGCCTTCTAAATGATGCTTCCCTTGCAGTTCTGAGCTTGTTAGTTAGAGAATAAACCCTTTATGTTCTTTATTTATAGTTTTGCCTTGCTTCTTTTGCCTGTGACCAGTTTTATTTTATTTTCCAGTTTTATTTTCCAGTTGGTTTTTTTTTTAGTTTTCTCCTTCAGGAGAAGTTGGGGTGGGTCTCTGGCATCCAGCCAGGGTCAAACCACGACATAGTTTAATATGAATACAGGAAAAGAAATGATCTACTTATACTAGTGGTATCTTTTTGACAAGAACATATGTCATACCTAGTTTATAGAAACACGCCTCCAACATGTTTCACTCTAAGCTTGTTTGTGTCAGAGAGCAAAAAGCCAGAAAGCCAGATTTCGGAGAAGTGTGTGAAAAGCTGCCTGATAGGTTCAGAATTTTTAGAGATATAAAAGCTGACAGATACATCACAAGCATATGAAATTAAAAATAAACCAGGTATGCATCATATGCAGACCCAAACAGTGGGCATAATTGTGGGAGATGGCGGACTTTTTGCTCATGGGATGATGGGATGTGCATTCAGGTACCTTCAAGTGCAGAAAGTGGAGGCACTGCACCTTTGAAAATTAGGGACATGAACAGTCCATTGAGGCAAAAGTCTGCAGAAGGATGGTTTAGAAGCTTTTGTTCCTTTTTCCTGTCTGTAATGGAAGATTTCTTTTCCTGAGATACTTCAGTGTGAGTATTGGTGGAGTTGGGAATGTTTCAGAGTCAGACACTTGAGGCTGGGAGACAAGAGTTAGAAAATAATATTAATCCCAAACAAAAACCCAAACCACAGCAAAACGCATTACATTTTTAAGATTACTTCCTTCTCTTTGTTAACTTAATGATGATTAATTAAGCAGCTATGCAGAGCACCTGCAGAGCTGCAGCTATGAAATGAACCTCCAGAATTCAACGCTCTCCTTAGCACTTCTCAAATATCAGATCACATGTCTCAACTCTTCCTGTGCTGCTAATCAAATATGAGAAAACAGAAGCATTTTCTTCAAATTCTCCTTTACAACCTTCACCCCACTGGATTTATGCACTCTTACCAGGTTTTCAATATTAGGGACTACAGTCCCTACTTTGTTTCTGAAATACTTGCAATAACTTCAGCATGAGAAAAAGACACTGGCAGAAACAACTTTTGGGCTTTTTTTGCATCTCTCTTACCTTTGTGGGAAGATTTTATCTTCAGATAAAAAATCATTATGTTATTGTGCCAATACTCAGATTGTGTTTAGTCTAAAACACCTTTTTTTATAGCACTCACGGAGACACTATTTTTGAAATTCCTTTTTTTTAAAAAAATTATTTAAAACACTTGAATGATGCTAATAATCAAAAGCAGTTATTGTTGATTACTGCTTTTGCTAACTATAATTTTGATGTCAGAGCTGAATTCAAAGGGTTGCTTTAGAACATCATTAAAGAGGTTCTTCCAAACCAAGTATGAAAAACTAGATTTTTCTTACTGAAATATCTTTCTTTGAAGCTAAGATGGACTACTACTTAATTTCTTTGTTTAAACTGTTCTCATATTTAAAAACGCAAATACAGCCCACGCTTAACAACCTCAGGAAAAGTTGGAAAGATTAACTAGAGTCCATCAGTTCACCAAGGAAAAAAAAAAGTTTCAAATTAGAAGTAGTATTTTAAAAGTTACAAATAAACAAGCTGCAGAATAAAGATCAATCTGCCAGTTGCTTTCAGTTCTTTCAGTAAATGTTGACATAGGCAAGATGAGTTCTTCATGAAAGTGACAGTGTCAGATCCAGATTTTTTTTTATGTGTTTCGTATGCATACTAGGGTTAAATGACTGCATATTTGAAAAATTAATTTACAGGAATGTTTTCCTTTTTACTTGATGCCAAGAAAATGAAGCACAAATGAAGAAGAATGGACCATGCAGTAAGGTAAGATCCTATTTTCTTGTTTACTTCAGTTTTTTTTCTGGGCTAATTACATTAAATTATTCCACTTGTCTTCCAAAATACAGTTAAAAAACCCAGAAATTATGTCTCTTAGATAGCTGGTCAAACCTGAGACATATCATAAATAAATTTTTTCAAGTGGCTGTAGAAAGAATATTAGGGGAGATGTGGTCGAGTAAGCTGCTCATGTATGAAGAACGGGACAGTAGTTCTTGTGAGAAAGAAGCCATGCAGAACATAAACAGAACTGGAAGAACTGGCACAGCACGATATGGAACAAGATCAGCCGAACCCTGGACACTGTTGTTAAAGGACTGTAATTACTGGCACATAGAAACTTATGCAAGGATCTAAAGTACCAGGCTAAGCTAGATTATAAAAATCTTGTGACGTTC
Organism: Pitta sordida; assembly: GCA_013390025.1. Classification (NCBI taxonomy): domain Eukaryota; kingdom Metazoa; phylum Chordata; class Aves; order Passeriformes; family Pittidae; genus Pitta; species Pitta sordida. The sequence continues at coordinate 14,109 of WEKX01016317.1, read as the reverse complement.
AATAAATGTCTTTGATCGCCAATTGGAGTCCATCCTTTATGAATATGTTCAGAGAGACTTTTTTAATAGAATAAATTGATTTGGAATTTACCATTACTCAGATGTTTTTAAAAAATGTAAAAGAAAGAACAGCAAATTCAACTACTGCAAAGAACAAATAAATAAATTGCACAAGACTGAAAATTAAGAAGAATTTTCTTGAATATGCATTAGTGTAAATGAAACATACTCCTTTATTTGGGATGGGATTNCATGGTATTCTGTGTGATTCTGTGTGAAATGGCCAGTTTTGCTCCAGATACCGCAATTTTCAACAGCAAAACAGGTTGTCCTCAGGACAACTGGCCTCCTGAGCTGGTAGAACATAAGCCACCAGTCGGCCCAGGTGGGCAGGAAGGCCAGTGGCATCCTGGCCTGTATCAGGAACAGTGTGGCCAGGAGAACTAGGGAAGCGATTCTTCCCCTGCACTCAGCGCTGATGAGGCCACACCTTGAGTGCTGTGGCCAGTTCTGGGCCCCTCAATTTAAGAAAAATGTTGAGATGCTCGAACACCTCCAGATAAGGGCAACAACGCTGGTGAAGGGCCTGGAGCACAAGCTCTGTGAAAAGTGGCTGAGAGAGCTGGGGTTGTTGAGCCTGCAGAAGAGAAGGCTCAGGGGAGACCTTATTGCTCTCTATAACTATCTGAAAGGAGATCGTAGCCAGGTCGGGTCAATCTCTTTTCCCAGGCAACCAGCGGCAGAACTAGAGGAGACAAGCTGCACCAGGGGAGGTTTAGGCAGGATGTTAGGAAAAAATTCTTTGCAGAAAGAGTGACTAGGCATTGGAGTAGGCTGCCCAGGGAGGTGGTGGAGTCACTGTCCCTGGAAGTGTTTAAAATAGACTGGATATGACAGTGCCATGGTTTAGTTGATGAGGTGGTGTTAGGTCATAGGTTGGACTTGATGATCTCAAACATCTTTTCCAATGTAGTTAACTCTGTGATTCTGTGTGATTCTGTGATTTTGTAGATTTTGCCTGAGANTGTGAAAAGTGGCTGAGAGAGCTGGGGTTGTTGAGCCTGCAGAAGAGAAGGCTCAGGGGAGACCTTATTGCTCTCTATAACTATCTGAAAGGAGATCGTAGCCAGGTCGGGTCAATCTCTTTTCCCAGGCAACCAGCGGCAGAACTAGAGGAGACAAGCTGCACCAGGGGAGGTTTAGGCAGGATGTTAGGAAAAAATTCTTTGCAGAAAGAGTGACTAGGCATTGGAGTAGGCTGCCCAGGGAGGTGGTGGAGTCACTGTCCCTGGAAGTGTTTAAAATAGACTGGATATGACAGTGCCATGGTTTAGTTGATGAGGTGGTGTTAGGTCATAGGTTGGACTTGATGATCTCAAACATCTTTTCCAATGTAGTTAACTCTGTGATTCTGTGTGATTCTGTGATTTTGTAGATTTTGCCTGAGAATCTCAAAGGACCTGCACATGTTCTTTCATCATAGTTTTGTGAGGAATTCTAAACAAAATGAGGTTTCCATGTGTCTCTCACACATACATGCAGTCTTCTGTTCAGTAGAATGTGATAAAATTAACCATCAGATTCCTAATGAAAAAAAATTTTTGAATAAAACCAAAAGCAAAACTAAGCAGAACAAACCAAACCAAACCAAAAAACCCTGGGGTTTATAGCCAAAACAAAATGGAAACAATTATCATTGAACCAAAATTGCTCTATTTTGCATCACTAATTAAAGTATTTGAAGTTTTATTGATTATACTTTTTTTTTAATAGATACTAAATTGAAATAAATTACCAGCAAATATTTACAACAGTCTACAGATTGACACTGTCACCTCTGGGAAAGAAATTGTCAAAAGTTACCAGTAAAGTGAATCAGGAAAAAGAGAAGTAATGAAGAAGAAGATTATAGACCTACAGCACAGTAAATTATATCCTCCCCAGTGCAAATGATCTGAAACCAAAACGAAAATTAAACCTGACCTTCTCTCAAATCTATACATGTGGCTATACACTGTATGCAGAGACTCACCCAAGTTTTCCAAACTAGCAGTACCTTGCATTTCAACTACTTTCCAGAGATGGTTATATTCCTTTTCCCTCCATTCACAAAATATGTAGATAGATGATAGATAGCCTGCTTGGCCTGCTGATACTATAAAAGAGCTTAGAAGCTTTCCTAACGGAATTCATAATTCTCGCGCATTTCAACAGACAAGAATTACAAAGACAGACAAGCACAAAAAGTAAGTTTCTATTAATAAACAAACTTAACAAAACTTAACAAAAAGTAAGTTTCTATAGCATAGATGGAGAGAGTAAAATATAGAGAAGAGTCAGTGGGTTCTTAACTAAAAACAGTGAGTCTACTTCTACTAAAACCCCCATAATTCATTCATTATCCAGATGATAACTGCTTCAAGACCTCGGCATAAACTTCTTATATCTTTAAGTCAAAAATTTTCAGCTATACTCCGTGTACTCTATTCGATAAGACCCTATCTGTGGGAGTCAGCGAATCTGACAAGTACATAGACAGGTAGGATGTCTGTCACTTTGGTTTGAATTGTACTGGAAAGTAATTTTGCTGAAAAATATGTCCCGATGATAGGCCTATATTATTTCAGAAGATGAATTTTTGGTGAAGATATTCTGGCAAAATTTGTCAGCATAAATAAATTTTCAATTTATAAAGTTACACATTTCAGTTGTTTTTATATACTCTGTATTTGGTTATAAATTTCAACATGGAATAAATCTCTACATTTATATCTACAAGCTCACAACCTCTAAGAAAGAAAACAGGCATTAACAGCTCCACCCAGGTGCTGTGGTATGAGTGACTTAGTAACAGCTCTTTGCCTGGCAGCCCCACAGGAAGCGGAGAGCACCAAGAACTCTGCCAGAGAGGTTGACAGTACATGGTACTAATTTTAAATGTTCTCAGACTTTCAGATATTCCCTGAAGGGTTAAGTTGCTAACTTAAGTCTTTACTAAGTAGTATGCCTCTATAAAGAATGTATGTAAAATAATGGAGAGATTATTGAGGACTTATTGCTTTCTCAGGAAGCCTGGAAAACATTATCACATGATAAAAGAGCTGGTCAGGACCCTAACAGATGCCTGCTTCATGCAGTATTTGTTTTCTGTGCAGAACAGTCCTCTGCACAGAAAGGGTGTGACATATAATTAAGATGGTTTATGGCAGAGTTGCTCAAAGGTGCAATTTTTTACATGTTTCTTTCCCATCCAATTATAGCAATGACAAAAATAAACATAATTACATTTCAATTATTCATAGCCAATCTATTAATTATATTAAGTAGTCTTTATTTCCTGTAGCTTTCACTATAGGCTATGTTAAGTTTAATTGTCTTACATTGTTAAGAGCATACACAGCAACATTTACCACAGTAACTTGACCAAGTTTTAAATTAAATTGAAATAATTCTCCATTTAAAGAGCTGTTTCTATTCACATTGTCTTGACTGAATGGGAATATTACAATAAAGGAAATACAATTATTATAATACAATATTCTTATCCTTAAAGGTACTTGTAACCTTTCTTATTTAAGGCTCCCTTTTGCCACACCACCTTCAAGAATTTACCTGATATGCTGATTTCTCCACTAGGAGACTATTGCAGTAACTTAGGACATGCATTTAGCAGCAGTTGGGAAAGGTCTTTGCTTTTAGGCAGATATGACTGGAGTTCATCACAGATATGTGTTTGCTATGAAAGAGAAAAAAATAGTCTCTGCACAAAATTAAACTGGGGTTTTATAGCTTTGTTTGCACCACACAACACATTGACACTTATGAGCATTCATGTAATGTTCCTCATTAATTTTTTTCCCAGTTCAAAACTCTCTTTTAAACAGAAGACATTTATGAAATAGTTCAGGAGTTTCAGCTATGGGAAATCAACTACTTGAGCCATAACCTTATATATTATCTGCCTACAATGAACAAAGAGAAGATTTTAATGTAAATGCAGTACATTTTGTATGTACATTAACAGTTGGATACATAACTGCTTGCATAAGTGTAACCATATCCCTTTTTTTAATTCATGAAGTAGGAATCTCAGTGTAGCATTGCTACAATTAAGTCCCTGCTCATTTAAACGTCAGCGATTCTCTGTGGGGCACACTGGTGGTGCTTAGTGCTGCTACGTTAAAATACACACAGAAAAATGATATGGGGCTGCAGAGGACACCTGCTAGGAGTACAGTTCATTGCAAAGTATCAGCACAGCAAAAAGTCCTGATATATCCTGAAATCATGTAACAAAGTTCTCTTCAGTGCATAGATTCAAGTTAAATCTAACTAATGTACATTCAGATTTATGAATTCCTTAAAGGTCTAGTAAGTTTGAACTCATTTGCAACTGAAATAAAGTGTTATTTGAAAGTCATTCTTTGAAGAGGGGATAAAATGAGAAAGAAGAGCTTTTCTACTGAAAAGACTCAGGCAATTAATTAAACCTCTTCAGGAAATAGCATAAGGGCTTACACATAAATAGTGGTTATTATCAGGAACAAGAGCAAAAGTGACAGGACAGCCAGAATACTTCACAGTGACAAATTAGTTGATTTTTAAGGTTTATTCAAAGCATAATAATAGAACTATATAATTTAATAAGGAATAAACACAAATGGTTTCATTACCAAAGTGTGTTTGCTACTGTACATTTAATCTTGTTCCTTTTAATATCAGGAGTGGAAAAGCCACCTCCTGTGCTAGTAGAAAGTAGAATTTTTCAAGGTTTCATTTTAAATGATTTTGCAGGGAATTATTCGAGAAAAACAAATGCAGAACCTTTTTACCCTGCTTTCTTGGTGAGTTTAGGACGTACTACAGATGTAAATACTCCTACCAATTTCTGGTTTAAAAATTTGGAGGAACAAGTAATTAGAGCTATTATGAGTTACATGGCGTCTCAGTGGTGAGAGCACTGAAGAAGGAACATTGTACTGATGGATTCTGTCACTGACTTTCAATCCATTGTTGTAGAAAATATTTAATCTGTGTTTTCTTAGATTATCCACTTTACAAAAATAATAGCATTGTATAATTAAAGAAAGCACCTTCTATGGTGATTGTGGATTATTTTTGCAGTGCTCCATGCATGCTCTTTCAGTGGTTTAAATCAAGGTTGTTCTGTGTCACTGCAACCAGCTTACAAAAGGATTCATTGCACTTTATATACATAATAAGTTAGATATCTAAATTAATATATTTATCCCTATGATAAAAAGAAAATCTCTGTTAATTCCACACTGCTGATGTTAGATATTTATGCAGATAGAGTAGGATAAATGGATGTGTCCATGGTGCCTCCTTCTCCCACTGTCTACAGTAAGTGCCTGGACAATTAGCTTAGACTAAACATGTAATCCTTAAATTTCATGTGAGGTCAAGAGTGTCCTCAGTACAGATGAAATAGCGCTGATATCATGGATGGTTTTTCTCAGCATATTTGGAATTTATTTTGTTTTGTGGCACAGGAAATGCTGTTCAGTACAAACCAAACTTTCTGTATCTTCAGAAGGGAAGGCATATGACTGTTCCACCTAGAGGAAATCTCTTTACTTGGATTACAGAATCACAGAATCACAGAATATTCTGAGTTGGAAGGGACCCACAAGGATCATCGAGTCCAACTCTTAACACTGTCTTCCTGGTGGGAGTTGAACCCGGGTCTCCCACATGACAGGTGGGGACACTTACCACTGTACTAAAATGGATACTCACCAGGTGTAAGATTTCACCTTGTGTTGGGTTTTTTAAAACGTTTTTGTGTTTGTTTTTTTGAGTTTTTATAAGAATGCACTGCACTGATATGGAGAATAGACACTTGAAATAAAATGAAGAAATAGTTTTTCCATAGGGCAAGAACTCTTTAGGTTATGAACTTTGAGAATGTTGTTAACTCCAGGACTATAAGTCATTGGCAAAATTGGTTTTATCTGTGAGATAAAACTTAGCAACTTTTCTAGAATATGTCTGCTCTCTCAAGATTTACGTAGCAGCTTTATACCTTCTTTCCTAATAATGTAGCCCTTAACACTGCCATTTCTGAGAAGTCTAGCCTGTCTTTTAGATTTAGTCTTTATTAATGTGTTGGCCCCTGTTTTCATTACCTTATATTAATTTTTAGTACACTTCTTTAATTTTATTTTATTTAAAACTTAAGTCAATAAAACAGCATAAAAGCTCTGTCGTTTGAGAATGGAGGAGCTGTCCAATTTTAGTAGCCTCTTTGATGATATGATCTAAAACATAAGCTATTATCGCCATTATAGCTATAAGAAAATCTTAGGTTTTGTTTTTATGATGTGGAATGTTTCTTTATTTGGAGAACAACTACTAAAAATTCAACGCGGCAATGTGGATTGACAAGCTTCATTTTACAGTATTAAATTTCATTATATAAAAGAGAATTTGTCCTATTAGAAGTCTAGGGATAACATAAAGTACTTTTAACTTTGATGCCTGCTGTAACTCTTGATGAAACATAAAAGTTAACAGTTAAAGTAGGCTTTTATTTCTTTAAAGAAATACTACAGCTCAGAAGAGTTTTGTGTGCTACTTGTATAAGCAGGAGCAATTTCTTGCATTGCAGAAAAAGCTAGTTTTTTTAAAAAATAAAATAGTCAGTGAGATACATTCTTTAAAAAATAGACCTTTTTTTTGTTAAGGTCAACAACCATTGGGAAAAAAAAAAGAAAACAAAAGAAAGATTGTGAAGCAGTTTATAGAACAAAACACCTGATGTCACTTTCCCTGTTTTACTCTTCAGGTATATTTGAACATTAGAAAATAATGAGAAATTCAGTCAGTCAGTCAGGAAACAACCAGTTATTTGGTATATTTTTCACAATCTCATAGGATGAACCTGGGCACATTTGCAGACAATTCTTTGGTGAAAAATAGGGGAGGAATGGGAAAATAACAAGAAGTTAGTGTCTCAGTGCACTGTGCTTGTTTTGTCTCATTAAACCACTTCATTAATTAAATTTTGAGAGTGTAGTGTTGGATTTTGAGAACAAAACTAAAATTTGGACTTGAAGTAGAAAAAGCCATGCAATATTTCAGGCAGGGATTTGGGCCCAGTTAATACCAGGAAGCGGAGTGTATAGGTCTGAATATCATTTAAATCTTCCTCAGTTTGAGAGTGTTTATGCCAGCATTATATTTGAGGTCTGTCTGGATCTGACAGGTAACAAGATAAATGCTTTCCAAGCAGAACGGGTAGAGTGAAATAACACCATACACCTTCAAAACTGAAAACCCTATGCATATCTGCTGATTTTGCCATGGAGACTACTATGTGGGTGTACCTGTTGAGATGACACTCAAAGCAGTGCAGTACTGTTTCTGACAACTGCTGTTGATAAAAGTGTTCAAGTTATTTAACAATTTGTGTATGTTTCTAAAAAGCAAAAAAAAATATTGTATTTTGCATATATTTGGATATACTTGGGACTCTTTCCCTAAATAATTGAATCACACACAGAATCACAGAATATTATGAGCTGGAAGGGACCCACGAATGCTGAAAGGCCTTCGATGGCCAGCAGCTAATGAAAGCTAATAGTAGCACAGTGTAGTGGAAAAGCTTCCTAAGATCTGCTTGCTCTGTTCATTCTCTTCAGCTTTGCCACTCAACCATCTCCATCATAAGCAACACATTGATTTACATAGGTAGGGAAAAAAAAGTATTTTAGGGCAGAATAGTCCTGCTGCTTTCAATCTCCTGTGAGTAATAATCCTTGAAAATAGCTGCATGCATGGAAAACTTCCCCATGATAAGCAACTATGTCACTCCAATCTTTGCTTGGATTGCCAGACATTTTTTTATTTTACTTATGAAGTAGCAAAATATTTATTTTATTATGGATGTTTTAAGTATCTTTATGATAATGTTTTACTTGCAGGAAGTTCAGTTTATGTTTATTCCCTTCTTGTAGAGAACAAGTTACTTATCATGTGTAGCTAGGTTCCCTACACAATGAAGTATAAAATATTCTTTTAAAGATTTTATTGAAAAGAAAAAAATTAGATTGGGAATGAGGGAAATACTTTCTAACCAGGTCTTGCTACATTTATACCTATATCATTTGTTCTCATTACTTAGTGATCCACGGAAAAAGGGAAAAATCTACCTGGCTTGTGAAAAAATGCATGTGTAAGTTAAAGAAAAGTTTTCAGATCTGTGATCAGCCTTCTTTGTCCTCTTCCCAGCCTAAGTGGACTCACTGGCTTGTCCACAGTTGCTGTTGCTTTTTTGGAATATTGTCATTCTGATGACAGCTTCATCTGCATTTGGTGACAAAATTTAGGCTTTCATGCAAGTCCTGCCAGCTGAATAATGTGGCTGCTCCTTGGTGACATATCATTATCAACTGCTCTTAAATTTTGTCTATTTCCAGCCGAGAATATTAGCACAGCGCAATTGAGAGTGTGAGCACACTAGCACACTGACATTACAAATATCAGCAAGAGCCACTTGAGTGGCTTTTTACTCCCTGTTGTGGCTAGAATCCAGCCTTGGGAAAGACAGCTGAGTAGGAGAGATTTCTTGAAATGGTCTCAAACACTCATCTGGAGGAACAGGGAGTTGAAGGTCTGATTTAATAACATCTCTCATTCTGTCTGGTTTTTGGTTTGTGTTCAATTAAGAACATTGTGTTCATGCATCAACAGTGCCGCAGAGATGGTATTGATGATTGTATATAAATGCCTGATGTTTATTTGACTAGCAGTTATGATTCTGTATGTTATCCTTTGATAGATGGTCCTACTCTTCAATCACAAAATATGCTAAGAGCATTAGAGAGAAGCGTCCTCAGCCTTGAGTCTTACTACACTGTCAGTTATAAACACCATTTTTTCACTCATGAGTAATTAATATTTTTATAGTAAAATACTTATCCCAGAAAACGGTGAATATAATCTCCGTAATAAGGACATTAATACTTCCACGGGGTACAAAGAAAGGTCATAGATTATCAAATTAATTCTTACAGTTTAATTCTTGTTGAACAGATTATATTCTTCTAGTAAAATGAGTAAATGACTTCTGATTACTATCTTAACTCCTTTTTGATATGGTAAGACTAAATGAGAACAAATTTGCATTCTCCTGAAATAAATATTTCAGGTTTTCCTGACTTAATAAAAAGAGGAGATAACTCTTTTTGTTCACCTATCCATATAAAATATATTTTTAATATAGTTCTACACTAACTTTGATGCCTTTTACAGCTAGGCTGTAGTTCACTGCAAGAAATCAAGATTGCCTTGAGATACTGAAGATGAACCTCTACACTGATATCTGATTTTTATACCAAGTTATGGTCAGCCATTTTAATGCCCATGGGTTTGTCAGTTCTTTCACAGTAAAATACACCTTTGCTTAATGGATGCAAGACAATATTTCTGAATCAGTAAAGGTGCCAAGGAAGCTTCTTTACTGGGAGCTTCAGTGAAGTTGTCCTCATTTTGTTCCCACAATTCAGCCTTGCTAGTCCTCTGCCTTCACTCCCCAAGGGTTCTCACTTTGTCACAGACAATTCTGCTTTTCCATTGCAGTCCCTTGGAAGAAATGCCCGAGAGGTAAATACCTCTCACTTTTAAAAACATCTGAACAGGTGACTTGCTCACTGTCTTCTTCTCCCACATGCAGCTGCCTTGCTGTACTAAAGGAGATTATTTTAAAGTTTGTATTCCAGGAATCTATGGAAAAAAATGGATTTGCCCTTTGACTTGAGGTGCTTACTGTGGTTGAAGCCTATAACATTGTAGTGAAATTAAGTTTAAATTGTTGTAACAATTACTTTTAATTTATGTGCATTATCTGAGATTTGAACTTGTGTATGCAACAAAGGTGCATTTATTCAGGCTCTCATGTGGTGATGAAGGAGAGATCACAACATGATGGCAATGTGGCCCAAGGAAAGCTGTGAGTGGCCTCTCCAGAAAATGCTGTCTGTTGCATGAATATGCAGCAGCAAAAGGTGCAGAGTGTGGAACCACCACATGCAGCCCTGGGAAAAGCCCTGGTACCACAGGGAGGACTTGGGGCAGATAGTGCCTCATTGCTTCAGAGATCAGTAGCGCGGTTTTTCTAGAAGCCATGCAGTAGTGACCTGTAACTTTCTCCTTGTGGCACCTGCTATATATGATTTCATTGTTATTCATCTTTTTGTTTTAATAGAGTGGAAGAGACCAGAGGACCTCTGTGGAAGGAGAGGTTGCTTTTTTCTTGGGGGATGGAGAGAGAGACTGTATAAGTCTCAGCAGAGACCTACAGGTCAAGTGCTGAGCCTAGGAGTGTGAAGAGGTCCTGGCTGTGGGAATGGCCTGAGGACTGGGAGCATGGAGCAGAGCTTGTTACTGCTCACAAAATGTTTGAAGTCGCTAAAATGCAGAGTGGGAGCGATGCCTTGAAGCACAGTGAATAAAGGAACATCATTTACATCTATTCAGTCTTTCCATCACTTTGAACTTTCTCTGCTTAGAGTAGTTAGCTATTCTAGTTCATATTCACATAAAACCTGGGGGTTTTTAGAGCTTCAAAGTCTTCTGAACTTTGAGGATCTCACTGATGTGAGCTCCTGTCATTCTGCTACGTGATGTGAACACAAGATTTCAGGTGTGGCATTTGTAGCTAAGAATATTATTTTCATTGGTAGTTGTATAGCACTAGAAAATGGTTGTCATAAGATATAGCAAATTAGGGATAGAGATATGTTTGCTGTTTTGTTAATGTTTACTCTATATTAGAAGTACACAGATGAGAGGGACAGACTTGTAATCATGCTTTGTAAATTTCCAATATAGGGAGTAAATTAAAATAAATAAGAATGCATCATTAAACTGCTAACCACATTAAAGTATTTGAAAATATTGACAAATTTTATTCATTTACTTCTGGAACCTGTATTATAATACTACACTCAAGTGAGATATCATTGATAGGCAGTGAGATAAAAAAGTCACATGATAAGCTGAAGAGCTGGCGAAGAGAACATACCTTTACCTTTCTGGATTCTTGATGGTTGGAGAGACATATAATCATTACTAACTGTACTGCCAGCCTGAATCAAAAGAGGTTGGAGATGGAATCTGAGGTTCAAAACAACACAGTTTCCATGATCTCACCTAGTTCACTAGGAGAATACTGTACAAATGGGAAGCTGAAAGACCTGCCTACGAAGCACTTAAGGTGTTAAGTAACTGAAGAAGCACTTAATAGTAGTTTGTTTAAAAAAGTATAAGAAATCCATGGACCTGTGTCCTGTGTTTTTCCCTCCCTCTGCATTTAAATTAATATGAAAAAGAAGAAATATTCATGAATCTTTTATTGTAATAGTGCATGGAAGCATTTCCAAAGTTTTTCCTAATATATGATCTGCCATTTAGATTGACTGTTTTCCTGTATATGAATATATGTATACACATATAATTAAAAAAGTATAAAAGAAATAAAAATTATGTCTGATAAAAAAGCCCAATATGTGTATGCATAGATAAGATCATGTGTTCTCTTCTGCTATGATTTTTCATATGCTTTTAGGTTATGTCAGACAGAATATTTCCCTTTCAGTTATATCTCTGTGAACTGTGATTAAAGATAAAGTGTGCTAGCACAACTTTTATCGTGTGTGAATGAAAGGAAAGTCAAATCAGTGTTATGCAAGATCTGGAGGATCTTTCTTCTGAAGTTTGCTTTCTGACAACTGCGAGAACAGTAGCAGATCACAGTATCACAGTATCACAGTATCACAGTATAGATAAGGCTGGAAAGGACATTGAAGATCATCTATTCCAACCTATAATCCNATTCCGTTCCCAGCCTATAGTTCTGTTTGGGGTTATTATGACCAAAATGCAGAATCCGACATTTAGACTTATTAAATAAGATGATATAAAGGAATAAATATAAATTTCAGCGTTTGCCTGGTTTGAGTGTATGGATGTTCATAGAGGGAAGGAAGTAGAGAAATACTTCTACAAGCAAGCTTAGCATAGAGAAGCAAGCGAATCTTTCTCTCTTGTGGTGGCTGTGGGAGGAAGGAGATGTTCATATTTTAGTGTGTGGTCTGCTGCTCACATGTAAGGGAGCAGAACACAAACTCATGTGAGTCAGGGTAAGAAAAACACATTCACACTCTTACAACTACAGAGCTTTTCATGTCCTGCCCTCACGACTACATTCCTACTTTAACTACGCGTGACTCAAAAAGCTGTATTGACTAAAAGGTGACCTTTGTGGTATAAATAGATCAAAAAAGCAAAAAAGAGCCCCGTCTTTGCAAAGGAACTTTCCAGAAGCCAACAGACTGCAAACAGACTGAAACATGGGGGACTTGGAAATAAGTGGGTTCAATACTTCAGTCCTTTAGAGAGGTAATGTCAGCAATGTAAGTTATAGTGCCCCAGTGGAGATCTAGTTTTTTTGGGATGATGACCCTGAAGAATAGACAATGTTTTATTTCTTCATGTTGAAATGGAAAACGTTTGGATTTGGGATCTCCTATATTTACAAAGATGTGCTATTTCTGTATCATGACTCTGGATCTGTCTAGATTTTTATTTCTTGAGCTACTGAGGCAAGGCTGTGGTCCTCATCCCGTTTTGGACATTTAACTCACTTGGATGAAAATGCCACCAAACCAGAAAACTAGGCACTCAATAAAAGTACTCTCTTTTTATTTATCTTCTGGAAAGTGTTTAGCTCATTACAAATAGCTGTAGATAGATTTTATTGTAGATACTTTGAGAAATACAAATATTGCTTGCAATTTACTGTTTGTTAATTATTTTATCCAAACTTCTCTAATTAAAAGCTCCTGTCCTTTTTTACCTCTAGTGATTCACATGAAGCAGATAACAATAAAATAAGAATTAATGAAAAGTTCAGAATCCAATAAATCAAGTATGCTTTATCACTAGAACAATGTAATAAAGACAAGCTGAGATAAACATTCACTGTGTTATGATTATAATATGCCCAGAAGGAACAAAAAGATGAAACAACACCATCTGTTTATAGATGAATTTTCTATTATTAGAAAAGAATAGCAGTGATCTCAAGGTTACAATAAAAAGAAGCAATAAACGTTACAATTTTGTCCTTCTACTACTTCAGCCTTGACTCGTTCAGAACCTACAAAAAAGTGTTCCTTCTTTGTATCCTTTTACAGTGTAAACCTTACAGGATTGCAGTGCTAACCTGCAGTGTTGTAAAATGGAAAATCCTCCTTCTGTCTTTTCAAATACACCAGTCAGTTGAGTTCTCATACAGGGCACTAAATCACAATGCACTCTCTCACTCTATTCTCTTCCTAATACTCTCCCTCCCTTTTAATAAGATGTAAACATGTAAAGAGCTCTGAAACTACATAAGGATTCTCTAAAAGTTCAGATATCCAGCCTCCTTATGGTCCTTATATCTGTTTTCTTTTTGCTTTGTTTTTTTGTATGGAGTAGTAATAAATTCATTGATTAATGCCTTAGTCAGCGCACAATTCCAATGGTATAAATGGAACTGACAGGTACTCCGAATGTAAAAATGCATGAGTGCCTGTAAGATCAAAAACTAAAGTTTTGCACTGTAAATACATGGTTAAAGCAGACACATATTTTCATTCTTAATCTGAGAAATGTATTAAACTCCTTTTGAATTAATGTCCAGCCAAGGTTCTGGTGATAAATCCCAAGGACAATAGAGAACAAAAAATAACAGTGAGATTTACACCTGTCTGAAAGCATCTAGTGCCACCCAAGAAAACAACTGAAGACTTGCGCTTTTTGTATTTTGCATGCACATAGCTGTTTCAGAACTAGAGAAGTTATGTTCCACATTGAAGAGAGTTTTCCTTGATTTGGGCATTCTTTGAGAACTGAGAATATTAAGTGTTTTAGCCTCTTCTATGCTATTCTAAACATGAATTTACCTTTACGTTTTTCAGAATGGGACCTACCAAATCACAGAATCACAGTATAGATAAGCCTGGAAAGGACCTTGAAGATCATCTATTCCAACTTATAATCCAACTGACCTATCATCTGCATCTAGATCATACCACTCAG